>VZTT01050932.1:1618-21939 GCA_013400855.1 Buphagus erythrorhynchus
TACAGTTAATAGTAGTAGAGCAGGATAGAAAAAGGAAGAGACTCTTTAACGGGATTTGGTGATCTCAAAATTTAGTTTTGTTTATTTCTTGGAAATTTAGAAGTAAAGTTAGTATCTTGCAAAATGCTTAGGAATGCATTGTCTATCAAAGCAATAAATTCTAATATTCGAAGTAGTTATAGAAAGGGACAGTCATTTAAAAAAAAATAAAATCCAAAGCATGACCACTTCAGAAAAAGAAATTGTATACCATTTTTTTTATCCTCAGAATATTTTTTTCCTCTTGCTTTCATTCAGAACAAATGCCAAAGTGAATACATTTCTCCTTAGCATACTTAGCAGAGGATGGGAAGGCGCCTTCATTAACATTTCCTATTTTAATTTCTGCCTACAGTCAATATTACTACTACTACTTCTAATAGTACTACTACTTCTACTGCTGCTGCTACTACTATTAACTGTACATATTTTGTCTGACCTTTTCTTGCATATTTAGTGAGAACTTTTACTCTGTTTAATAATTCTTGAAAGATAATGTGACTTTTGCAGAATACACTAAAAAGTCTGTCTTGAAAAGCAGACAAAAGTAAGATGTTGAGACATACAGACCAGTCTACTTCAGTCTAGCCCTAGGATAAAACAAACAAAATATATACTCCAACTGTGAGTGCCTAGACAATAATAATGCGACACTGAATAAAAAACAGAAACAACAAATGAGCAAAAAACTAATAATTAAGTTCAATTAACTCAATTTCCTCTTGCAACATGACAATTAGAGGGTTGCTGAAAAGTAGACTGCAAAAGCTTTAACTTAGAGACACTTCTTGTATTGTATGCAATGACATTTCCATATATGGGCCAGAGAGGGTACAAATACCATAATAATGGTACTAAACTGGTAAAACCACCACCAGCAAATTTGCACAATTATTTCTAATCTTTCATTTGACAAACTGCTTTGCTAAAGAGAATAAAGAGAGCCTTCCATAGGTCCAGGGATGTTATTTAATATTTTCATTAATGATTTAAATGATAGAATAAAAACATCAGTGAGTTCATTAGATTTGTAGACACAGTAAAATTGGATAGGCTGTACACATATTGGAATGTGGAGGGACCTTCAGCCCAGCACGCTGCTAGAGAGAAGGGAATGCAGAGAAATATTTGCACAGGAAAGTGCACTGACCTTGGGTGAATTGGAAAAGAGAAGACAGTTGTTTGGATCAGAATCTAAATCCAGCTGCATATTTTGTTTCCTCAAACATTTAATGAACTTTTCCAACTGTGAATGAAATCTGAGGTGTTTTGAAAGCTAGGTTTGAATCTGAATTTTTCATTTTAAGTCTTTTATCTACTTTGAAGGGATGTTCTGTGATATGCTGAAGTGGGAGCTAGTTCCTTGACATTGTGAAATGAAAAACACAAATGTTTAAAAATCAGATTTAAAACACATGATTAAAAATACACCTTTGCCACTAGAAAACTGAAGAGATAAAATCATGGACTATGCAGGATATTATGTTCACTTAATCACTGTAGTGCTAAAGAGTTTAACATGATGATATCTCACTGTGGGAGGAAACATTATCTTTGTAATACTTAGAAATTTTCTGTCATTGTTTTGGATCTTTAGCACTGAAATAATGACTGTTAAGGTAAGATTGGGAATAGTCCATTCTGAAACTATTCATTTTACAGGAAAGAGGACAGACTGGCATAGCCTTGACCCAGTGAAGATTTAATTTGCAGTATCTGTTCTTGAAAACACTGGTAAAACAAGCTAACATTCAGGTCACCTCACAACATCTCAAACTGTGTCACATTGTCATGTGTCACACGTCTTCTTTTAATAATGTTGCAATGTATTAATTTTTGATGACGACCTGAGTTTATGTATATCTGTATTTTTCATAAAATGTTGTGCCACATGACAGAAATCATGTCTAACTTCATGAAACTGCATGAAGCTTACAATATAACAAAAGGCTGGAGAAATACAAGTGTATCAGTCTGTCATTGCAACATTCAGACTTTCTTCAACATCTTCAACAACTATTTCTTCAACATCTATCTGCAGGTTCAAAGGATTAAAAACCTCAGAGGGAAAATCTGTTTGAAGTAACACACCTTTCCTTGTGTTTTTTGGTTACAGTCCTTAGAAGACAGATAATATTTCAAGCTTTCACCTAAACTCATAAAGGTTCATACACAAAATTAATTTCAAAGGCATCATATGGTCATGTCCCTTATGTAGTACAGCATATGCTGTTCTCTTAGAAAAATAACAAGCAAACGAAAAACCTCAAACTACAGAGCAAAATTTCATATGCCTTTGCAGATAGCTCATTATTTAACTCTCCAGCTCATCAATTGAAATGTAATTAAATTTTTTAAAGTTACAATAACACTGGGTGGAGTTTTGGAACTCCATATCCTTCATATAAAATGATGCTATGAAGATTATAANTCCATATCCTTCATATAAAATGACGCTATGAAGATTATAAATTTAATCTGAATTTTGCATTTAAGAATTTTATTTTGAACACATAAAACCCCAGCATGAGGCAGAGGTAGGGAAAATAATACGAGTGAGCCAGATTTTCCTCTGTATCTTTAATACAAGAAAAGGGAACAGGCAATAATTTTGAAGGCTATTTCCAAAAAGGTCTCAAGGATTCTTGCTGTATAGCAAAGACTAAAGGAATTTGGTTAATGTGAGACCTGATGTTTTGAGTTTGAAGACACAGAATATCAATTCATGAAGTACATTCCCCAGGGTGTGATTTTTCCCTTAAATGGATGCCTTGAGTTTTCCTCTTGCAGTGTTTGGTACTGGCACAGAAAAGATCTGACAATAATTACTTTGAAGGACTTTTGTCACCTATGTATTCACTTCACAACTCTTCAGTCAAAGGGGTACAAACACAAGCAACAAGATTTACAAGAAAGTTTACCAGGAATGCGTAAGTTTATACAAAAAATTTCATGTAGGTTTTGTTAACATCCTGGTGATTTATCCTAAACTGTACTAGGAATATTGTAATACCAGAACAGATTTTAAGATCTGAGTATATTTAACACTTCAAAGGGGAAATATCAAGAAGCTGTGATTTTCGCACTACATCCTCCTAATTCTAGACCACTTGTATTTAAACTTCCTTCCACGTAAATCAAAGAAATCCCCAGGGGCTCCAACTTGTAACAATCAGTCTAAGGAAAAGGATGGTATTATTCCTCCCTGGAGAGGTATTTAGCATGGATGAACCCTAAAAATATCACAGTCAATCATTGCTCTTCAAATCTGACAAAGAATATTATTTTTCAATGTCTCCTGAGAGATGCAAATAAAAGATTTTGGCAGAAAATAGTGTTTCCAAAAGTGTGGGCGTTGCTCAGAGTGCAAAGTTAATATAATTGATTATCACAGCAACAGTGTAAGTCTCTTTGTCTATTCACCTTCTCCCAGATCCTAAGCATCATTTTTAGCTGAGAAGTCAAACACTACTACCATCCTGCAGGTGCCAAATTTTCCCCCAAGTGCATGGGGATAATTAAGAGTAAGAGAGTCCCTGCCCTACCAAAAGTAGGCTATGTGGATGGATGGGTAACCGTTAATTTGGGCAGCTTTAAGAAAAAAAATATGTATGTTTGTGCTGAAAGTGTCATAACCTTTCAGAACACCATATTGCAGTGTGACATGTGCATCCAGATGTGAACAGCAAAAATAGACTGAACCCTTTTTAATTTTTTTTTTTCCTTGAAAAGCTGTTGTTCTGAAAGCTATGATTAAAGAAATACAGTTGTCAGAAGCAAGAAGCTCTAATAATAATAATGCCAAGGAGAAAGAGTAGTTTAGAAAATTTACCAGGAAAAGCCAGCTCTGCAAAATAGCTCTCTGTGTGTAGCAAAACAGAGTGTGGTGTACAAATTTTGATCCAGTAAAGTTTTATTTGCACTGTAATGGCAACAGAAAGAGGATTAGAATGCTGGGCACCCCAGCATTTTCAACTGATGCACATGAACCTGTTACTCCACCATCATTTATGTATACTACTTTTAGTACTATTTTGATGTTTTAAAATTCTGTTTTGTTTATTCTTATCATAGAGGCTGGGCTGTGCCAATACAACTTTTACCATCAGTTATGGTTAGTCAGCTTTATTAGTTGGATGTGCCAACTGAAAGGTATCTCAACAAGAAGTAGGTCTGGAAAAGTGAAGCTTAATAAGATTAGGCAGGGTGATTATTTTTAGCTGGCCAAATGCCACTCACATTGCATGAGTTTTATGCAGAGTAGCTGACCAGGCTGGGATGGGAGTGGTGCAGATGCACGGGGAGTGTGTGCATGGCACACCCAGAATTGTGTTGACAGCCCTGGACATCTGCCTCTCTTTATCAACCATCTGATTCCTCCCATTAAATGCATTAATGAATCCTTGTTCTCTGTCTGGCCTCTATTTCTACCCCTCATAAAATGATTTTTAATTTTAATAGTGACTTATGAATCATGGCTATAACATAGAATGAATGCAAAACATTTCTCTCAGTCATGGCTAGCAAAACAAACTCAACAAGATGTTTAGGCTGTAACAAACTTAGGATATAACTGGTAAAATAAGAGCTCATTTGCATGGTGGCACTTTCCTCCCAATAAACATTGATGTCAAGGGAGTCTGATTCTATTCTGAGCCTCCAGGGTAGAGCATAAGCAGGGCTAACAATACCTTCAGTTTTAGTCCTTTAGGCTGGAGTATATTGGAAGTGATGCTGCATTATGAATGTTAATGAAAAATTAGATTTCCTTGAGTTCCTGACCATGCCTATCAATTTTTCACCTTACATTTATGCCATCAGTCTGGCTTGGGGTTTTTTTCACTAAAAAGTCTGCTAAGTTATGGAAACAAATTGATACACTCTGATGTGTCAATGATAAAAATATGATTACATTAAGAAAATAATTTAAATATTATCTGTATATATAGGAACTGAGAATATTGGAAGATAAGGAGAAAAGATGATTTACTGGATGCTGCTTGGAATGTGTTCCAGCTAAGGTGATGGAGAGTTGAAACATTTGTTGATATTTGAGAGAATTTACAAAAATCTAAATTGGGACTATGATGTCTTGGAAAGCTTGAAAATACTGCTTTTTGCACTACAATAACATAACAGTATTTTCTTACAGTGAGGAAAAGATTTCTGTGTGGTTATTTCACTAGATGATCTGCAAAAGTGCATGAGTGTAAAATAATATTTCATTTTATTTAGTAATGCTCTAAAGTTAGATGCTTAATATTCTAAGTACAATGTGAATGATGGGCATTTCTGATTAATTTTGTATTCTCTCTGAAACTATCAAATTAGCGTTAATATAAATTACACCATGAATGCATGTGTCCTGACAGACCTGCAAAAACTCTGCTGGAGTTAGTGTAAGGCCACTTTGGGTATCAGCAGGGACTGTTTATGTTTGGACATCTGTAGGCTCACATGTATGACTTCACCAGTTTTCAAGAGCTAACAGTCTAAATGATTTTTTGTCATTTCAGTCACAAAGGATATAGACAGATCTATTAACATTCTCAGACATGGAGATGGCTGACTTGTTCAGCTTAAGTTTAATAATTAGTCTTTTTTTTGAAGTAGCAATTAGAATTTCATCTTATTGAAGCCTATACACCTGGAATAAAGTTCAAAGGATTTCTCAGCAGCATTCTTTCTTAAAAAGTAGTTAAAATGGGCAGGTAAATGTCTTTAGCCTAAAAAATCGAGGAGCTTAGACAAACTCTCCTAAATGTTACCTTCCTACTGAGAAATCTGAATTATGGGATTGAATAGGGGCTAATATAATAATAATAATGGACTGAAATAATGGGTCTGAAAGTGTACTAAACTTCTGTAAACAGATCTGGGCTCTTCATCCAAAGCTCTAAAGTAATTTCATAAATATACAACATTGTGAGACAAAATTAAATAACTAGTATTAATATCCTTCTTATAAAGATCAACTTCATGTGAGTTTTTTTTCAAGGATTCTCTTGAGATCTTTCTGAAATTTGGTAAATAGAACTCGTCTTTATCCATCTTATTAACTCTGTGTATCATGGTATCCATCATGTTACAGTTAAAGCTCTCTGAGCTGGAAATTTCAGGAATTAATTTTAAAATAAAATACATTGCAACAGCAAAATAGAATTTACTTTCCTTAGAAAAAAACAGTTGCAGCTAAAGATAGCAATTTCATGTCTTCAAGGAAGACAAGCCAAAATTTAGAACACTATCTAATTTTAAAAACAGAAAATGGCTTGTTATATTCATCCCACTGAGATTATCAGCTGAAGTCAACTGCACACCAGACAGATAAGATGGCCTAACTAATCCTTTTTTTACTGGTTTCCATACCAACTAAGCCAACTCACATTATTAACCTTTCATTGATAAAGGAAACCAGTTTTAAGCTGATAACATCTTCTAATGATGGGCTTAAAAGCTGGAATTTAACACAAGTAAAGACATTTTATTGTATCCTGTAAAGCATCCAGTTCAGCTAAAGCTGGGGAGTTATTAAAAAAAGGATATAGTATTAATAAACACATCCTCATTTAAAAAATTATAAACCTAAAGATGTCTCCAGAGACTATGCACATATACATCAGGAAAAACAAAATCAGAAAAAAACCCAGAACTGGTCTCTTCCATAAAGGTGGAGCCATAGTATAGTTGGACAAGGTCACCCTATTTGTGAAGTACGATTTTCCCTTCATGCAGCCAGGTTGGATGTCACCAATCCACCTCATTTTCCACGTGCCTTAGCATAGTTTCCAAGAGGACTGAGGTTAATTGCTATATCATTAAGTGAATTGTTGATGTCAACTTGTATTTATATTTGACTCATGAATTTTCTAGGAGAAGAACAAGGCATTGTCATGCTTTTAGCACTAACTATATAAACATGGAAGTCAAACAGGATCTCTATGATACCAGAGTTCTGTGATAATCCCAAGGGATCATAATGTGAGGCCTCCAAGTGTACTTAAGATTCAGCCTAAGAGTACTTTCCTTTCATTAAGTAGGCCTAGTTGGGTAACTAAGCAAAAACTTATTCTTTCCTACTTCAGGAGCCAAGGCAGTGCTCAATATTCATAGAGCTGACACAACCTGGCTTAGTGACAAGCATTTACTTCTAGCTAGGGCTTTTGGGAATTAACTTTATTAAAATAATTTTTTCAGCCATCACTTATACTCTATTGATTTGCAATGAAATATCCATCTGTTTTCATAAACAGAACATGATCCATACCCTGTGCACCTTTCCTCAGGAATCTCCAATATCTCCTATGTATGGGTATTTCAGCGAGAGTTAAGTTTAATTGAATGGTAATTTGCCATAGCATTACAAATTGCGGTTTAACTAGAATTATGTGGAACTTTATATAAAACCCAATCAGACAGTAAAACAGATTTTTAGCCTTAACCAGAGGTCATCCTTCCACTGAATTTTAATGAGATGTTCTGAATCCCTCAGAGGATAGAAATGTCTTTAACCCTTGTATTGCAAACAAGGACTTGCAAATGACAGTGCTTCAAAATTCCCTAATAAAATGACATTATAGTGACATCACAAAACAATGTGATGTGATGCCAGTTAACCCAATTTATCATGATGAACAAGAGAACAGCAACTTTCCAATGATCTTTCATAGAAAGAAAAACAAAGAGGATCTTTCCATATTGTGTCACCAGGGCAGAAAATGCGTGTAATATTGATTAAGAAAAGCCCAAATCTGGGTGTCACTGATTCTAGAGGGTTTTGGCAGGGAAGTTGTATGAAGAACACATAGTTGTGGCACTGAGCAGCAGCCCCTGAGTTTAGGCTTAACTCTTGGGGTTTTATTTTTCCTGTAGACCTGATGAAAGTGTGAAATACACTGTGCATCTGAGTTAACAATTATGGAATGCATCTGAGATGAAACTAAATCGCTCGCATGTAAATTATGTTTATTTACAAGGATAAGCTTATATGTGCATTTATAGTGAGTTCTTTTGAGGTGAAAGTTTCTGTGTGAGGACCAACTTACCCTGAAGGTCTGAGGAGACCTCCTGTGTTCCAGTTTGTATCCATTGCACTTGGTCTTGTCACAACAGAAGAGAGCCTGGATGCATATCTGCCCACTCCCTCCATATGTTTATACACGTTGAGGAGATTCCCCCAAGCCTTCTCCTCTCCAGGTGGACAAGTCCCAGCCCTCTCAGCCTTTCCTCACATGGAAGATGTTTTTCAGTTCCTTTATCTCGGTGGTCCTTCGTTGGCTGCTCTCCAGGATGCCTGTGTTTTTCTGGTACTGAGGAGCCCAGAACTGGACGCAGTTCTCCAGGTGTGGCCTCACCAGTGCTGAGCTCAGAGCAGGGATCATCTCCCTCCACCTGCTGGCAGCAGCTCCAATGCAGCACCTGATGCCATCAGCCTCCTCTGCCACAAGGGCACGTCTAAGGCTGTGTGGCATGAGGCATCGGGGGAATTGCAATACTCAAGACAGTTGCTCTTATTAGTATAAATAACCTCCTCAAATGTTAAAACTCATGGCAAAAATATCTAGTTTGAATCTTAGGCCTTCTGAAAATGCAGTATCGAGAGGCAAAACAATGCCTCTCTATGAAAAATAACAAGCATCTGTACCATGCCTACTTTAAATTTATTCAAATCAGCTTTTAAGGTCCTGGGCTGGGTTGTATTTAGATTTGTCAGAGTCATTAGTAGACAAATGCAGACCATTACAGGAAAAGGACTCTATTCTGTCTGTGTGCTCTGCATGTCAGAGCCGTGGAATGCTTTTCTCTTTTTCAGCCTGCAGACCTTTCTTGTGTTTGAGTAGATAAATGTAAATTGGAGATTGAGCAAATAGTGTTAGATATTTTAATGCAGGCAGATATGGTTGCTGCTGGATAAGAGCTTATGCTTCTATTATGTTCTAAATTTGAATAACTTGGTACAGCAAAATTCCTTTACAGTTCTTAGCAAAAATAAAATCAGGAGAAAGCTTGAGCAGCTCCAAGCTTATGACTGACAATTTATCGTGAAACTCAAATTAAGCCCACAGAGAATTCCTTTTACATTATTTTTTGAAACATGCAAATTTATTAAATTGCCCTTTTGGTGTCCTGAGTACCGGAAGGAAGACCCATCCAGTGGCACTCCAAACTCTGCAGAGATTTATGTGCCTTCTGAACTTTAGGTGTATGAAAACACCCTCCTACATGCTTGAAGATAAACAAACAAATGATATGTCATACTCAGATAGCTGAGTTAGACCTGTGCAATGCATCTCAGGTGCATACACTGGTGCCAAGCACACTGGGAAGCTCATAATGAGCTAATTTATCTGATTTCTTATCCCAGCTAAGCTCAGCACTCCTTAGACTACACTACTTTTGTTGCTTAAAGCCAGCTCAAGTATGGCTGGCTCTGGCATCTTTTTGACAGAGCAGTATATGGTATAGACATGGTATTTTAGCAGCTTTTGGAGGTATTTCATTGAAAATTCATCCTTAGATGAGGTTTTGATTAGGCAGCTGTTTCATGGACCCCCTCTAAGGTGTTTGCAGTAGCAGCAGTGCTTCCCAGCATTTACCAGCTGGCAGTGGATACTGCACAGAACAATATTTTACTGACTCTCTGATCCCCAGGAGGTTCCTGATCCCTGGGGCTGGGATGCTCCTGCTCCATGTCTTCCCCAACCCCTGCCCCTCACTGGGGTGATGGCACCAGCCCTGGCCATGGGGTACAGCTCTGACCTCCTGGTGGGAAACCCCACTGTCCCCAGCTTCTGCTCCACAAGGATGTCACTGTGCCATCCAATTTAATTTTTTTTTTTTTTTTTAATTTTGACTTTAAATTGCACTTTGCAAGTTTTGCTGAATTGGTAGGTTTAGCAAAAAACCCAGCCTTTCAAGTTTCAAGGTTCCAAAATGGTTCTCACCAGTGTATAAATATTGCCTTTACCTAAGACTGCTTTTTGGCATATAATGTCCCTTATGCATTTTTTCAGGGACATTTAGCCCTCTGTATTTGCATTTATTATTTAAGTATTCATTTTATCTGTGCTGCCCAGAGAAAATCTGAAATATAATAAACTGATTGACAAAATAAATTGAAGATTATGTATATGTTCCCATTAGCAAAAATTCTACTTCTTTTGAGCACAGAGTCAAAAATCTATTTTGAAGATTCAAAGAAATGTTCTGGAAAAGTACAAGAGCAGCAGAATAATTTATATAATATGGGAAACTCTGGACAAGCCCTAAAAATAACAGAAAAATAACTATAGATACCTTGCTCTTAATCACTGACTGCTCAAAGCAAAAATGTTTAAAAATTACTCTACTGTTAATAGTCGGTGCAAAGATATTTCAATGAGGTAAGGCAAAAAATCTCAGGTTATATTTCTTTGTTGAAAAGAACAAAAGCCTGATTGCCGTGGTATACAGGTTTTTTGTTTTGTTTTGTTGTATTTTTTTTTTTAATTATCAATTCTGGCCTAAAACTTAATTTTTTTTATTCAATAGTTATATGACTTTAATTGTAGAGACACTGATTCTATGTATGGACATTTCTATTACTTTTGTTCTTTTAAAAATGTATTTAATTGCAGAAAATACATGTATATACTGAGAAAAGTATTCTTCTTTTCACAGACAGGGGTTCAAAAGTATGTAAATCCCTCAACCTGCACTTACTTAAGCAAATACTTGGTTTACTGTAGTGAAAATAAGAGGGGAATCAACTCCATTTATCCAATGAATTACAGGACTATAATAACATAATGCTACTAAGTGTATGTGCTGAAGAACACCATTTATTTACAACCTGCTATCAGAGGGCTATTTTTGTTTCCCTTTACTGTACATATGAGAGACAGTCCATAGACTCTTCTTGTTTTGTATTTATTGTAATGCATATAAAACTTTACTAAATTTTTATGAGTACATTCACCTAGTTTTTTTATGGGTATTGTAATGAATACCAAAGAAGCAAAAACAAGCCGGAATTACAGACTTTGTGGGAATTAAGACACTAAACCTACCTTTCACAAATATCCCGTGGGTAGAATTTCTAAAAGCAGTTCTTGGAATAAGGTACCCAGCTGCTATTGATTTTTCATTAGACACGTAATGGATGTAGTGCTATAGAATATTGTTTCTGTCTTTTATTAAAAAATAAATCTGACTACAGTACAACACAGTGACTTTCCCAACTTAGGTCCATGCAAAAGTATTGCTTAAAAAGAAATAACAGCAAATGTTCTTCCAAGAAAAAAAAAAAAAGCACCCCATTGCATCCTTACTTTTCACATAGTGATTTTAGTTAATGGTTTAAATACACATTATGTTCTTCAGTGGTCAAAACTAAGAACTACTTAGGAACTATTGGCATAGTGACAAATATATTTAGGAGCCATTAGCATGGCGATAAGTGCATGAAGAATTTACAACTTTCCAGGCTGATTCCTGATTTTCAAGAGAAAATACTGTTATAGAGTTAGGTTTGTTCTTAGTGTCACTTTTCAACTTCTACATTTGACAAGATTCTGTATTTTAAGCAGCACATGTCTGCTCAGAAAAAAAAAAAAAAAGCCCCAAAAATCACATGCAAAAGAACACTCAAAACAAAGAAACGCCCTCTAAGAGTGCATCATGGACCTAATCTAAAATATAGCATCTCACAAACTCTCCAGGACTCAGCTAAGACCTGAAATCACTTGTGCAGATATATTAGAACCAGTTTGCAATTTCAAGCATATGGACGTTCAACTTGATACAGAGAATCAGTACAAATGCATTGGAAGCTTTCTGTGCACTCCATGGTGACTGATGTCCTGCCAGCACCTCTCAAGCCAGAGGACTGAAAACCAGCTCAGGTAGATTCTGCATCCAGGAGCAATGCCAGCCCCTCTAATATGCTTTCCCTGGCTTTTCTTACCCACAGACTCAGTGACCTATGAGCTCAAGATTTTATGTAGACCCAAATCATTAACTATCCTGTTGTGTAGCTGTTTTGCTCTACAGAAAGATCGAAAGGCTCAGACAAAGACGAGGCATTTAATCCACATAATAACCTTTGTAATTCTCCCATTGTGGTTTCTGCACAGCATTATTAATTATTACTAAGGACAGATGTGCCCTGAATGCTTAAGTAAGGATAAACCTTATGTGTTTGCCATTTCATGTCTCCTAATTCCTAAAATCAGTTTTTAATTTAAACTATAGAAGAAGAAATTGTATATCACATTATGACCAGGCTTGCCTATACCAGCCACTTGTGTCCAAACAAGTCAGAAGCAATCACAGGCAAACGCATGATAAGGATTAGAATCAACAATCAACCAAATATGAGCTCTTCTGCTTAGCTAGAGCTCCTGTCTTGATCATGGCAACACAGGGAGCGTGGCAGAATTAATTACTGCACTTTAAATTTTCCCTTTAGCATGCTGTGCACAAATAAACATGTCAAGGTTCCTGGGGCTGTGCCGTTCTTGCTGTTTTCTGTGTAGAAACATGGAGATGGGGAAGTCACAGTGCTCTGTGCTGCTCCTGCCAGGAGGAGCAGCCCCTCCTCCAAGTGGCTCAGCTCCTCAGATGCAACTTGAGCAGTGGCTCCTTCCATCTCCCACCGTGCCCTTTTTGTGTTAGAGAGCTCTCTCACTGAGACAAAACCAGATATTTGAGAGATTTGCCCAATTTCTGAAGTTACATAAGCCATAAATTCCATATAAAACCTAGGAGCTTGGTGGCATGCATTTGGAGAAAGCTTTCCACACTCAGGCCAAGGGTGAATTCCTGTTCTGCTTGTCTTTTCAGACTGGAAGCAAAGAACATTGGTGCCTTTCAGCAGATTTAAAGTCAATTTGTCAGCTCTCATTGCTGTTTTCCAGCTCCACATGAGGAATGAAGAGACTAGAGAAATCAAGCCAGATTTATGACTAAAATTTACAGATACTGTTCAGGGGTGAAATTTTGAATAACATCTCTATGCTAGCAAAAAGCCTTCCCAAGAAAAAACTGGATGAAAACCTCTTACTTCTCTCCTCCACAATAGAACTGCATCCATAATAGAGTGCTTGCCAGTATTAGCTGTACTGAGAGATATATCTATTCCAGTAAACCTTTTACTAGTGTGGGCTAGACATCAATTTCACTCTGCTGAAGCTCAGGAAATCAATGACCACCTGCAAAGACAGGCCCTGGAAATAATCACTGAGAATTATATTAAATCCTCCTGGAGTTATGAGATTATGGAAGAAGCTCAGTCTACACTAAAATATGCATATACTCCAGCTCTTGTGGTTGCAGAAAGATGGCAAAAAGTACGTGGCTAGCAAAAGGAAAAGAGCAGACCTTAAAATATTATGAAAAAGCAAGATTGAAGGTTGGTTCCATGTTCGACTCTTTCTGTTACCTTAGTGAGAGACTGACATAATGTTTCAAATGAGGTTATGAGGCTGGGATATTACCGTGACCCTGACTCTCAGTTCAGAAACCTCATCTGGTGTGCAGATATCACTGAACTCAATCATTGCCAGTTCTCTCTTTTACCTCTCCAAAACTGACATTCTTGCAGAGAGAAAAAATATCCTTATATAAAAATGATACATATATGCCTGCACAGGTGTGTCTGTCTGTCTGAGACAGGTGAGCAGCAGCAGGTCCTGCTCCATGTACCCAGATGCAACTGGCAGTGAGAATGAAGATCTATTCCCAGCACATACATGCACACAAAACAAGCACATACACTCTATGTATTCATGTACACAAATGTCTTCATGCAGATAGATAGGTAGACAGATATAATCATAAAATCATAGCATTGTTTAGATCAGAAGAGACCTTTAAGATCATCTAGTCCAAATGTTAATCCATCACTGTCAAGTCCACCACTAAACCGTGTCCTGAAATGCCACATCCATGTGTCTTTTAAATCCCTCCATAGATGGAGACTTCTCCACTGCCCTGTGGAGCCTGTTCCAATATTTGACAAAACTTTTGATGAAAAAAAATTCCCAGTATCCAGTGTAACCCTCTTCTGGTGCAATTTGAGGCTATTTCCTATAGAAACATATGGACATCATATACACATATAAAAATATGCACAAATGTGGCCAGGTACACAGATCAGAGACACACAGTCCCAGCACTCATCAAACCAAGATGACACCAACAGCCTCATCCTGCTTCCTTCTCTGGCTGGGCAGAATGGAAGTCTGTAGTATTCACATCTTTTCTGTCTCAGGAATTTATTATAGAGAGACACAGAAGAGAGAACAATTTTTATTTCTGTTTCTTGTTTTCTCCTTGTGGAATGCAGTGGAAGAATGTTTACCTGGCATGATTAGCTCATTGCATTCTGCTGTGGATTGTTTGGCCCTGATGGCCAATCGAATCTGCCTGAGTCTGGATTCTCTCTCAGAGAGGGTCACGAGTGTTAGTTAGTAGTTAGATAGGGTAGTTAGAAGTAGGATGTAGTTTTTAGTATGTCCTCTTGAAATAGTATATTAATGTATTAAAATATAGTATAATAAATAAATGATACAGCCTTCTGAAATGCAGTCAGACATCATTTCTTCCCAGAAAATTTGCCGGCATTCTCGCCAGAACAAATGGCGACCACAACGAAAGCCCACTGCTGAAAACATACACGTATGTACCATGGGTAAGAGGATCCCTGCAGCAGCTGTACTCAGACACTCTGTCCAGTGTCCCCAGCCGCTGGTGTAGAAGGCTGTGCCTCCTCTCCAGCTGCTGACACTAACAGAACCACCCAGGACTACTTGGCTCCCATAGCTGACACCTGTGTGCTCTCATCCCTGGAGGTACACAGGCACTCTCACATCCTGCACGGTCCCATACAGGCTCACTCAAGTCCCCGGGCTACTCAGGGTCTGGTCCACCTTGATCTTCTCTGGATCCTTCCATTTCCTAGCACCACGGACACACAGGATATCTGTCTTGTGGTCTGGCTCTGGTTGCTGCAGTGAGACCCTCATGCACACAGGTGCACACAGAGCAGGGAGGAGACTGAAGGGAAAGCAGCAAGACTGCTCCCTTCCCTGAGAGAGCACAGCCAGACAACACACTGACTAGGAAATTATTAACATGTGTCTGGTCTTTTTCATGCCCTTACTCCTCTTTTCCAACTTTCATTTCTCCCGAAATCCCTTTCTTGTTCTGCCTTTGGTTCCTCCCCTAAATCTTGCATAATAGGAATGACATAGAACTGTTTTTTTCTGCATCTTATAAAAAAAATCCCACTCCTAGGCAGCAGCCCCCATAATCCAAAAATCTGTGATGATGGTTTTTGCATTTTGGCACTGGGGTGGATAGCTCTGCTGGGACTTCCCTGGGAAGAGTCCAGAGAGGGTGGTTGGTCCTTGAGAGTCTCTAATTTGGGCTCCTGACTGCCACTGTACATTTTGTGCTCCTCTGGGCTTGTGCAGATGGGAATTTGAGGGGATAATGGCCACTATGATAGGTCTGGAAGTATCCTGGCAGAGCACTATTGGGGTCCCCCTCCTGCCATTATCTCTCTGAAGTCATCTGTGGGTGTGTATATGGGCTATATCACATAACTTAGCAGGATGCATATAGCACATAAGAATACACTGTATTTAGATTGGAAGAGCAATGATCAAAACAGACCTTGATTACAATTGTAATTTCTCTTGTCACACATGGCCTCCCATGCTTCTAGTCAAAACCTCGTGATTTTAATTCACTGTGGTACTTTTATGCATTTGGATTTAGCATATTTTGAAAGAAAGATTATTTAGAGATAATTTTAAGTATCTAGAGAGTGCAAAAATAGCCAGTAATGACAGTAACAAGTATAACAGAAAGTAATGAGGAGTTCTCAGAGACTAGTCCAGGGCACAGGGCCTGATCTTTGCCCTTCTCATAAGTGTGAGAGAAGGTTGGGGTACCTGAGCCTCAAGACAGCTTCAATACTGAACCAGTTTGGAGGATTTTAGGATGAATTTCATTACAAGCTTGCAACACTAATGAATCACCAAAATAGTGGCACCACCCTCTGCCCAATGAATATTTAAGAAATTTTCTGACAAATTACAAATTCTAGTCATGGTATGAACAAACAAAATTGTGACATATTTGAAGCTTCTTCCAGACTGTGCATACAGTCTGTTTACAGTATCTTGTCTTTTTCTCATGAACTTGATACAATGGCAAAAGATTGTGCTTAGTGACATGTTAAATTACACTTACTGGACAATAATTATACTACTGGGATTTTTAAAGGAAAAGGGAACCAATTCTTTTTTAACTTTTTGTAGGTGACTAGTATTGGTAGAATGGAAAATTACAAGGCATGAAAGAAGGATGCTAAGGGTTTGAAGATGGGGGGAGGGGTATAAACTAGGGAAACATCACAAAGACATACAAGTGTTGTGTAGGAGTGAAAAATAATTATGAACAGACTTTAAAAGCAAGAAGACATCCATAGAAGTTTTGATTCCTGCCCAACAAGGCAGATGAAACTGTAGAAGGAAATTATATGCAGGGTTTATTATTATTTGTTTTTATATCCTTCTTGAAATAAAGGCAGTGATTTCAAAATCTAGGGAGAATTGTTGGTAAAGAAAGGGTAATTTTTGTTATCACATCCTGAATGTGCTGATTTTTTTCATGGTAAGGCGAATAATCACCCCCTAAAGGAATCAACTGTTCCTAGCTTTCAGTGCATTCACACTGAACACATGTGCTTTGGCAAGAATAATAAGTAATTTAAAACACACCAAGTCTGGCTGGTCAGGATGTAGGGCAAATATAACAAATAAATATGTGCACAAGAATCAGTGCAATAGCATCCCCCACTTTGTGGTTTTTATGCTTTTATTGCTTTCCTCTTCTGGGCAAGAGGTAAAAGGTGTGAATTTCCTGAAGCATGCTTACCTTCCTGGTGGGGAAACAGAGCTGGCTGTGCCTGCAGGTCTGCAGTGTGCCTGCTCTGGCATGGTCCTGGCCATGTCAGTGACACAGCCCAGCCTGCTCAGCACTGGGCAGTGACCGTGCTGCCTCTGCTGTGCTGCTCCCAGCTCCCAGCTCTCGCTCCTTCCTGAGGCACTCCTGCTTTTCTGCTTCCCAAGAACAAGCTCTTTCCTGGTACACCTATATCAGACAGCTAAATAGGACCAGGGCACACAATGAACACTGGCACTGAGCTGTCCAGAGTGTTCAATTCTTAGCCTGTGTGGTGCACCACACAGTTTCACTGACTCAAGCTGCTGTCTGATTGCAGATACCATTTGGCTGTAGGCATGAACCATGGATTATTTCCATCAGCCTGTTTAGAGAGGTTACTTTTGGGAAGCAAGAGGGTGCTGGCTATGCATTTATAATCTATGCAGCAGCCTTGAGGACAGAGAGAGGTTCCTAGCTCGGATTTTTTCCATTTTTTCCATTTTTTCCATTTCCAGTTTCTATTGCCCACTGAGATATTAGGAAGAGATGGATTTCAGTGGCAGCAATGAGATGCTTACAGGGAGACTTACATGTGACATTAAGAAAATTTGGTTTAGGGTAACGCTAATTAGGCTGTGGGTGACCTAAGAGGTTTTTGGAAGCTGTATAAGTGGTGGATTTAGGAAGCAAATTTGTGAGAAGCTGTGGTTTGACGCTGGCTCAATGCCAGGGACCCATGATAGTCACTCGCTCACCTTCTCCTGCCACAGCTGTGTAGAGGAGAGAAAAAAAAACCAAAAAGACTCTTCATGAATAAGATAAAATAAAGAGAGGGAGAAAACACTTCACAGGCAAAACAGGCTCAACTTAAGATTGCAAGCAAATTCATTACTAACAGAGACAGAGGAGGATAATGAGAAGTAAACTAAGCCCTTAAAATATCTTTTTTATCTCCACAGCCGTTCCCTCCTTCCCACCAACAGTGCAGGGAGACAGGGGATGGGGGTTTTGGTCAGTTTGTCACTCAGATTTTCTTCCACTGCCCCAGGAGAGAAGTCCTTCCCTTGCTGCACCATGGGGTCCGTCTCATAGGAGACAGTTGTCCATTAATTTCTCCAGCATGGGTCCATTCTCATGAGCAGCAGCCCTCCCAAAACTGCTGCAGCATGAGTCCCTCCCATGGGCACACAGCCCTCCCAAAAGTGCTGTGACGTGGGACTCTCTTTCCATGGGGTGCAGTCCTCCAAGGACAGGCTGCTCCAGCCTGGAAGCAGGGACCTTCTCTCCATGGGTCTCCCACTGGATCACAGCCTCTGCCAGGCATCCACCTGCTCCAGTATGGGCACCTTCCCCATGGGCTGTGTGTGGATCTCTGCATCCCCATGGATCCCCACGGGCTGTGGGTGGATCTCTGCATTCCCTGTGGATCCCCATGGGCTGTGGGTGGATCTCTGCATCCCCCATGGATCCCCATGGGCTGTGGGTGGATCTCTGCATCCCCCATGGATCCCCATGGGCTGTGGGTGGATCTCTGCATCCCCCATGGATCCCCATGGGCTGAGGGGCACAGCAGCTTCACCATGGTCTCACCACAGCCTGCAGAGGAATCTCAGCTCTGGCCCCTGGATCACCTCCTCCCCTCCTTCTCCACTGACCCTGGTGTCTCCATGTTGTTTCCTTCACATGTTCTCACCTCCTCCTCTTCTCTAACTGGGAGAAAAACTGTGTGACTTAGTTTTGATTTCCTTCTTAAATATGTCATCATGGAGGAGTTACCAGCCATTTCACTGGCCCACTTTTGGCCAGCAGCATGTCCATCCTCAGAGCCATCAGGGATTGGCTCTGCTGGACATGTTGGAAGCTTCCAGCAGCTTCTCACAGGAGCCAGCACTGTGGCCCCCGTGCTACCAAAAACCAGGCTGTGCAAAACCAATACAGAAGTACTAGAGTATCTATCCTACCTCAGCAAGACACAGCACACTGGTTCAGGCTGTTCACAGAAGTTGTGGCTGCCCCATCCCTGGGAGATGGTCAAGGCCAGAATGGAAGATGTCTCTGCTCATGGCAGAGTGGTTGGAACTACGTGATCTTTAAGGTCTCTTCCAAATGAAACCATTCTATGATTCTTTCATAATATAAGTGTTTAAAAACTTTTCTTTTTAAGGATTATAACTTGTTTTGATACCCCTGTGAATAGGTAGATGACATAGGGTACAGAAAGAAAAATGAGGAAAGAAAGAAGAGGAAACATACAGAAAACAGTAAATAATGAATGACTGAGGGCAAAAAGAAAGGCGTCTTTGAGAAATAAGAAACAGACACAGCTCAAGGAACAAATCACCATAGTCTTATTAAGAGAGAGAGAAACCCAGAATGTGGGAGGACAGGAATATTAGTGTGCAAGAATCTAGGGATGGAAAACTGCTAACCTAAATGAATAAATTCATGCCAATAGATGAGCATGGTCTGTTTATTAAGGGTTAACGAAGAACATTTTGCAAGCAGCATTGCAGTAATTCTATTTAAAGCACTCACTTTTTCTTCTGTCTGTTCTGTCGCCTGCTGAAAATTGCACAACTCTGTTCTCCAACACTATTATGAAAAAAGCAATCAACTCAATTGTCTGGGGTGTAATGATGCTGACTACCTCCTTCCAGCATTCAGAGAGAGAGAGAGAGAATAAGATAAAATACCTGAGACAAAAACACAAATCATTAGAATTTTTAATAAGCCTTCACCAACAGAAGGCTGAATATTGTTAGTTATATCTGCCAACTACTGCTCATGGTCCAGTGGACAGCACACTGAACAGAGATCTCAGAGATTTCTGCTCTCCATCCAACTCTGTAGTCTTCCTTCATAACAGCTGAAACAGGCCACGTGAGCTTCAGCTTCAAGTAGTACAATGGAGATCATTAAGTAACATATAAATAGTGTTGGAGGTGCAGTATTCTGGGAAAAAAAATACTCCAAAACTGAGAGAAAACTTTCTCTGTTCTTGTTCAGATGGGAATGGTGACCTTCACAAATGAAGTGTTGTGACCTCATGTAAGACACGGGGTCATGAGCCTGAGGGAAATTCAATTGCAGACGTAGGGTTGTAAGCCTAGAAATAGAAGCTGACAAGTATTTCTGGCAAGAGGTTGCAGGAAACTGAACTAGAAGTTATTACCATCACAACTGCAACCAGAACTTTCAATGTACACAAAGGCCCTGAGAAAATCTCCAGGAAACCAAAGTTTAAGTCTTTTAAAGCCTCTGTTTCTGGTCCTTTCTTAGTTTCAGTTCTCCGATCCCTCCAATGAGATTTTACCTAGGTTTTTTGTTTTTGTTTTTGTTTGGTTTTT
>VZTT01050933.1:14150-24617 GCA_013400855.1 Buphagus erythrorhynchus
TCCCAGCTTTCCCAGCCTGTCTACCAAAGCTTTCATTCTCTATCAGACGTTTTGAACAAACCAAACACTTGCAGGAGAAAAATAATATCAATTCAGAAGCAAAAAAAAAAAAAAACCCAAAGGAGCCCCAGAACCAAGATTTGTGAGATGCAAACATCACCAGTTTGAGCCTGCAGGCCAAACCTTGCTCCTGTTTAATGAACAGAGCCAGTGGCAGCTAAAAACAGAGCCCTGGAAAATCATTAATCACCTTGGGACATGTAGGGGAGGGAGAGGAGGTGGATGGATGGAGCAGGAGGCAGGTAAGTAAACACAGAGTTATCAGCACAGTCTCATTTCCTGGATCCAGAGCATCCGTGCTCCTACCTCCCCTAAATATAGCCAGGGAAAGGGGTGCCAGGGTTGCTTGGCTACCCGGAGGTGGGAACAGGATGGAGATGGCATTAATGAACTTCTCCTTCCCTGGATGTCCTGGAAAAAATAGAAACTCATCATTAACATCCTGCTGGGACACAGGTGCCTTTTCTTCCCCACAAAAAGAAAATAAAATTTAAAAAGACAATGTCTTCCCACCGTGGGATTTAAGGTTATTGGAAAGTCCTGAGAGCTCCCAGCTCATTCCATCCAGGATTGGAGTGAAAACGGGGATATTTCACCTGAATAAACACTCCCCATCGTCTTTGCAATGCCCTGGGCTGGTCTCTGTGTTCATTTAAAAATCAGAATAGCCTGCATGGGATTTTAGGTTTGTTCTGAGGAATAAGGGTGGTGTGCACAGATAATGTGGGGAGAAAGGAGGAGAAATGGCAGCAAATCAGAATTTCTTGGAGCCACTACCAATGATAAGAAAGGAATAAGTTTAATCTCAATATCTGGATGCTGCCTTGCCTTGCTGTTGATGTAAATGCACAAAAGGCAGGACAGAGAAATTTTCTGAACAACTTGCAACTGATTTTATGTTTGCTGTGAGGAGTAACTGGTGTGCACAGATAATTTGGGGAGAAAGGAGGAGAGAATTGAAGAAAATCAGACTTTTTTTGAGCCACTGCTAAAGAAAGAAATAGATTTAATCTCCATTTCTGGATGCTGCCTTGCCTTGCTGTTGATGTAAATGCACAAAAGGCAGGACAGAGCAGAGGAACAACCAGATCCTGGAGCTGCCCCCGTGGAGCTGGAGGAGCTTGGACAGAGCCTGGAGCTACCTTTTATTGCCCAAGGAAGAAATGTGGCTGATTTTGCCTCCTTCCATCCCTTGGGAATTCAGACAAGTTCAAGAAGAGCCCACGAAGCCCTTCAACAAACCCTGACATCAAAGAGGAGCCAAAATCTCCAAATCCAAGGCTCTGACTTATTCCTGCTGCTCCCTCTGCATTTCCAGGAGCCCCCTGGCCCCTCCAGTGGGATGTGCATCCATCCCTTGCTTGATCCCGTCCTTTTTCCACCCAGCACCTCTTCCCATGTGCTGGGCTCCAGCTTTTCTCCGTGTTTATCCTCATTCCACACACCAACAAACAACGGGGGCACTTCAAAGCCAAAGCTTGTTTGAATCACCCAAAAGTGAGGGACAACTCCTGCTCTCCAAGGGGGGGGACAATAATTGGTGTCAGGGCTGGAAAAAATCTTCTCCTTGGGAATATAAACAGGCTGGAAGGAGCCAGATGTGGCTTGGGAAGAGTTTAGGAGTTGGGACAATGTGAAATTTCCATCCCATTTTATTAATCAGGAAAAGGAGTTGTGTGGGGGATTTCTTTTCTTCCCCTGCTCAGCACCAAGCTGGAAAATTGATGTCAACAACATTCCTCTTTCTTTTTTTTTTTACCTTTCTTCCCATCTGTCTGTCTATTCTCCAGTTTTAATTAGAATTTAAAGTGTACTAGAGATAGTCTTGGGAATGTTCTGTTGGAAATAATTTGCTTTTCCCATGTTTTAATGGCTTTCTTCTCCCATCTCCAAGCTGAGCATTCCCTGTGTTTTAAGGCTGTTGCACCCCCCGTTCCTTGATCATTCCCCAGGGGAATGGATCCCAATAAGTTCTCCAAGGAAATGGATCTAAAGAATTTTCTTTTTACTGTATCTGGGGTGCAACACCAGGACTCCAAAAAAAAGCAGTGGGAATGAGAGATGGATTTAGTCCTGCTCTGTTCCAGTCTTCTGGAAAGGTTTCAGGTTGTGAACCCATATTCTCTGGAGATTCGGAACTTCTGGGATCTCTGTTTCATGCAGTAAAAATTGGGAAATGCAGCCATATAGAAGAAATTTTACTCATTCTATCCTCTGGGAATTCATCCTGACTCCATAGCTGGGAAATCCTTGGATTGGGAGAGTTTTGGAGACCAGGGTGTCTAAAGGAATGATCCCCTAGAATTCTTATCCTTCGTGCCAAAATTTGGGGAAAATCAGGGCAAAATGAACTTTTGTCTTCCTTGGAAGTTGTTCTGCACAAACAGGGGAGAAGAGACTCCAGATTGGTGTGGTGTCCTCAGAGAACATGGAATAATCTTTATTTATTTTATAAGGAGAATATATTTTTATAATCCCCTTAACAATTCCATGGGAGCCAGGTGCCACATCCCTGTTTGGAGAAGGGCACTGCCATGCAGCTGAGGAATGTTCACTTCCCAAAATGACCCAGGAATCTTTCCTGGCGTTCTTTCCTCACTGTTCTGACAACAGATGAGGGTGTGAAGGCTCAGGACACAGAGAAAAATAAGGATACACGTGGGATAACGAGTGGGTATTGTTTCCCACACGTGGGAATTGTGTTATCTTTGCTGTGGGTTGGGAATTTCCCATGGATTTTGTGTGTTGGTTCCTGCCCTGCTTCCTCCTCCCTCTCCAGCCTCGTTAGGAATGACAGAGCTGGAATATCCTTTACCTTGGACTATCCTATATCCTCAATTTTTTTTCCCAAGGCTCTTTCCTTCTTTCCAGCACAAATTCTTCCCATCAGGTCTCCAAGGTCAAGGATTGAAGGTTTTGCTTCCATTTCTTCCCAAGTCAGAGCTCTGGAAATCCCTCTGGATCCACTTCTGCAATGAGAGAATTCCCACTGCTCTACTTTGTTTTGGTTTGCAGCTCCACCATTCCCAAATTAAAAACTGAGTGTTCTCCATGGATTCAGGAAAGGCAGCTGCCCCCCTAGCTGAGCATTATTCCCTGGATATTAAATATTCACTTTTCCTTTAAATTTTCATATTCATCTGATTTTATAACCATAGAATTTAATTATTTTCCCAGTCTGAAATAAAGCACCAATGGTTTATTTTCTATAATTATAAAAGTAATTATTATGCAAATCGATTTAACAACAGACATTCTTCCTAAAACAGGAAGAAAAAAGATAGGAAAACATATTCCATGTTTTATATTCTGGACATCATCTCTAAATCAGCCTTTTTTCCCAGCAATATCCAGTCCAGATGAGCAAAAGTCATCCCAAATTTGCTTTTTTCCCACATATCTGTCTCCTTCCATGATCTTTCATCCCTACACCCCCAGGCTTCCTAGAAAAATCCTTGGAAAATCACTAAATGCTCTCAGGCTGGAGAGATTATGCTCCAAATCCTGAAGTTTGGAGCTGGCATTAACAATATTCCAGGGAAGTCAGGGAGGACGAAATAGGTCAGATTATTTTTATCTCCAGCCCAAACCATTTCAGGATTTGAAATATTTCCCATTCAGATTTTTCATTCACATTCGAAGATTGGAGTGATTGGGAAAAAATATGATTTTTCCCTTCAGATTTTGGCAAAGCCAACACAAAATTTATGGAAGATAAAACGGGAACATCCAAAGATTTAGGTGGTCACATTTCTATGAGAGTTGCCCCAAAAATCTTTATTTTCACAGAGCCTTTAAGAGCAACTTGTGTCTCCTGAAGTCACAGGTACCCAATAATTGAATTTACTCGAGTTCAAGTCACAGAAGGCTCCTGAAATTTCTCTCTGGCAGAAATGCCAGCTGAAGCATTTGCTCCTTGGGGAATGGTAATTCCTACGCCATTGGAATGGCCAATCCACACTTTTGGGGCTTCAGTTTTTACTTCAGCACCATAAAGCTGAAGCTGGAGCAGCTGAAGCCTTGTAAAGGCAGATTTGTGACTCACCCCCACCCCCAGGCAAAATATTTGTTTAATGGATGCTGGAATAGGATCCCAGCAGGAACAAATTAAGGGAATTTGTGCCTGTGGAGTATCAGGGAGATGGGAAACATTATCTTTTTTTTAGTTGTTTTATTATTTTGATTTGGGAAAACACTGTTTTTTTAAATGATGAGGAGAAATTATCTGCAGGAATAGGGCTGCACGTTGGCAGGATGAGCAGCAGGAGCAATAAAATCTGGTCACACACCAGAAATAGCATTTTAATCAGGAATTTAAAGATGGAGTCCCAAAAGTCTTCCTTTTTCTTCACAGAGGCCAGGTTGGATGGGATTAGGAGCACCCTGGGATTGTGGAAGTTGTCCCTGCCCATGGCAGGGGGTGGAACTGGATGAACTTTAAGGTCCCTTCCAACCCAAACCATTCCATGATTCTATTATTCCCAGTCTTTTCACATCCTTGGAAGCTGCTGGTCTCCATCCACTTTCCCTCTTTTATTTTCAGGCCACTTTGTCTCTTTCCATCCCCATCTGCCAGGACCTGGGGATCTAAGCATGGAGCAAGTGACACATTTTTCCCAAAAGTGAACATCCCTCTTTGACAGCAGCAGCCCAATGGATCTCAGAGGTGTTCCAGGGCTGAACAGGGAGCAGGGATGGGAAATTCCAGCACCTGGAGCAGCTCCTTGAGTGCTGCTGGAGCAGGAAATGACCTCTGGACAGTCTGCAGCTCCTTCTGCTGGGCAAACAGCACCACTTGTCTCTCTCCTCCTCCTGTGGGATAAAATTAAACAGGATATCACAGCAAATCTTATTTATTCCTTAAATTGATGGAGTTTCATCATCATCTTTCATCCTCAGGGTATTTAGGAATGAGATGCAACTTGAAATGTATGGCCAAGTCCATGGAGCCATGGGCAGCTGTTTAACAGACAAAAGGAGGGAGGAGATGCACAGCATCAGCAATGGTGAGGAAAATCCCTTTTTTTATGTGCTGAAGGCTCAGTGCATCCCTGAGGATCAAGGATATCAAGGGCCTCACCACCCTCACAGCCAGGAATTCCTTCCCAAAATCCCATCTCAACCTTCCCTCCTTCATCTTCAGGCCGTAAGGACTTTGGGAAAATCATTTTATTTTGTTTTTAGAAGGAGAGCTCGCCATGGATGCTGTGGCCATGGAGAGAAGAAGAATCAGTGTCAGAATTATTTTTCCTGTGCTGGTTTATGAGTCCTTCCCATCCCTGCAGCAGACAGGAGAGAAAGGAATGTCCAGTCCTTGATTTAGTGCATTAAATTCCAGGATTTGGGGCAAAAGGAGCTGTGATCATTTTTTAGTGGTTTTTCCTCCTTCTAAAAATATTCTCTGGACAATGGTCACAGGATTTGCTCCCAGCATTGAGATTCCTCAATATTTGATCATCCTCTGGAAAAGAATTGGAGGTGTGGGGTGGAAAGAATCCATCGTGGGGAATTACCTGAAGATTCTCCAAAACTGGATGTGGAAGAACACACAAATCTGATAAACCTGACACCAAATCTCTGATAAACCTGACCTCCAACCTACCAATCAAATACCCTGGGTTGGAGCCAAGGTGCTGAGAGAGAGGAAAAGAGGGAGAAACAGATTCAGATCTTCCTAAAATTTGTCTTTTTTTTGCTCCCTACCTGAGCATCTCCTTCCACTGGAGATAAAAAATTCCTCTTTGACACTTGTCAGGTTATAAATGAGACCTGCAGGTGAGCCAGACTCAATTCAGTGACAGGGGCAAGATCTTGCTCCAAAGCCCGGAATTTTGGGGGATTTAGGACCTAAAACCAATGGAATGGGTCAGCCCAAACCTCTGCCTCACACAATATCCCATTTCCTAAAGCTGCAAATCCCAAACGAGTGCAAGGAATGTATGGAAAAGCTTCCATCAAATCCTCTCACAGTCTATAACAATTCGTGCTTTGAGGATTTCCTGAATTGGACACAATTTCTGCACATTTTAATGGTTTTCTCTGACATGGATTTTTATTCTTTTTAGCTTCTCTGTGAACTCAGGAAAGCTTCCAGTGTCCAAAAGCCACAGGATCAAGGAGTTCCACAGCCTCACTACCCAGAGTGACCCCATATTCATAAAGAAACCCCCTTGTTCTGTGGGGTTTAAACCTTAAATTTTTGGGTTTTGCAGTGGAATGTTTCCCTTTGCTCCAGATGGAATTTGAATGGAAAATTTATCCTGAATTCAGGGTGTTTTTTCACTTGGTTGTTTTTTTTTACTTCATTGTACCAAGGTCATTTGAATTTTAATCCTGGTTTGGGACATAGCTTGAAGTCCAGAACAGAGCCTTCCCTTTTCCACCTCCCCTGTCCTGGATGGAAGTGTGAATACCAGCACAGAGGACAACGTGTCCCAGCTGGATTCACCCTTCCTTTAGGACAGCAAACCCTTGGGAGCTGTCTCCAAATCTAATTTTATCCCTGCTCCTGCATCCTACATTCATTTGGGTCCTGTTTGCCCCTTGTCCCTGCACAAATGGATTTAAAAGCTGTGTGGATGTGGCACTTGGGGACAAGAGGTGTCCTTGGCATTCCTGGGGAATGCTTGGACTTGGTAATATCTGCAATTCCCAACTCAGCTTTTTCTGGATTGTGGATTCTGTGTTTCTGGGATTCTCTTACTCCTTATTTACATTAAACAAGAACTTCCCTTTCCCACTGGTTGAGGCAAATTCCTGTGGCCACTTTGTGGCCCAGAAAACACTTTCTGGCTCCCAAAATAAGGTGGATGTTGTCCCTACCTCCTCCAAAGGGTCCCTAAGTCACAGCCACTCCTCACACCCACCCAGGACATGTTTTGGCACCAAGGGCTGTGCCCAGTCCTGGCTGGATTTGTGTGCTTAGATGAAGGTTTGAAACACCCAGTATTGACAGCCAGCATTCCCAAGGGGCTTACAAAGGGAAAAAAATTCCTTTAACTTAGAGTTGGGGTTTTTCCCCAGTTCTGGGGTGAGTGTGAAGTTGTAGGGTTTTCCTGGGCAGGAGATTCCCCCAAAACTCTTCCTGCCTGTAATTATCAGAGCCCAGTGTTGTCACCCTTCCCCAGGGTCCTGGATGGGGCCAGGCTGGGGGTCAAGATTTGGGGTGAGCTGGGGCACCACAGGGTGGCTGGTCCAGGTTCCCTGGGAGGGTGGGGAGGGGCTGGGATGGAATTCCCAGAGCAGCTGTGGCTGCCCCTGGATCCCTGGGAAGTGTCCAAGGCCAGGTTGGACATTGAGGCTTGGAGCAGCCTGGGATAGTGGAAGATCCCTGCTCACAGCTGGGGGTGGAATGGGATGAGCTTTAAGGTTCCTTTCAACCCAAACCATTCCAGGATTCTCAAGCTCTGCATAATCAACAGGGACAAATATTTTTGCTCTTAAATGGACATTTAAAACAGTCCAGACAAATGCAGATTTTTTTTTTTTAATGATTATTTTTCCTCAACAGATTCACAAATTGTGAAAATCCACCTTTAGGCTGGTCAAATATGGAATTTTTCAGTTCATGGACTCTCATCACTGTCTTGTAGTGCCCTGACTGTCAGCTGGGATGGTTTTACAAACCAGGAGCAGGTCCTGTTCTGATCAGAGCCCAGCTGAGCCATGAGTGGAACCTGGGCAGGAGTTCAGTGCCACTCCAAACAACAAAAAACCAGGAGATGTGCAAGATACTCCCCCAGGGAGGAAGGGAAAAGGGTCAGAAACGATGAA
Organism: Buphagus erythrorhynchus; assembly: GCA_013400855.1. Taxonomy (NCBI): domain Eukaryota; kingdom Metazoa; phylum Chordata; class Aves; order Passeriformes; family Sturnidae; genus Buphagus; species Buphagus erythrorhynchus. The sequence continues at coordinate 21,984 of VZTT01050933.1, forward strand.
ATGATTCCTCCAAAACGTGCCTGAAATGGCTAAGAAATGTCAGAGTGCTGTGAGGCCTCATGAGCATGGAAAAGGAAAGGGACAAGATAACAAATTCCTGGAAAAACAACAAAAAAATTCCCTGAGCTGGAAGCCAAGGCTGTTTGTGAAGTGTTTGGAGGAGAGATGTGGTGACAGGCAGTGGAGAGTGTGACATGATTCCTCCTAGGTGCCACTTCCATGACACTCCAGCCTTTGGATGGATCCCAGAAAACCACAGGGTAGGAGGGACAGGAGAATGCTGGAAGCAAAGGGCTCGACAATGGGAGGAAATGCCTCAGAGATAATCCAGGAGCTCAGATATCTCTTTACCTAAGGAAATTAATTCCTATTAATTTCCCATTCCTGGCCCACACACGTTCACTGAGCCCGCTTTTGTCCTGGCACTCATCCACACCTCAGGAAAAGTATCCAAAAGTTGTCCACACAAATGGTTTTCCAAAGAAAGCTCAAGGCTGCCTCCTGTCTTCCCTTGGATGTGATTTCCTATGAATTCAGTGTGAATCCAAGTGGGAAGTCCTTTCCAAAAGAGGTGACACAGGAAGCTGCTGTCACTGACCTCCTCAGTCACTCAAACTGAGGAGCCAAACATCTTCCCATGCTCACATATCCACATCTTCAGGTCCATCTGGGACCTCCAAGGTGGAATTTTGGTGGAACACAAGGCAAATACTGGAATTCTCAGCAGGGCCAAACGTGACTCCTCAGTGGAAGCAATCCTGTGATTTCAGTCCACTCAGGTCAGAGCTTTTCCTTTAATTTGCTGCAATCTGGAATGAAATTCCAGTAAAATTTTCCATCATTGTCCAGTAATTTTGAGGGTGGGTTCCACCTCCAGTATATTGAACAAATACAACAGAAATTGTCAAAAACTGTCAGAAATTGTCAGAAAATACAACCTCTGAAGTCCATTCTTGATTTTTTTTTTTACCATTTTTTACCATTTTTACCGTTCTTTGGTAGGGGATGATGGTGTAACAATATGGGTCCTTTTCCTTCTGCCACCTGGAAATTCTGAGCCACAGCCTGACATCCTTGGAAAGGATGTCCATCCTTGGAAAGGTCAAAACTTGTCACAAGAGTCTAACAAAATACAACTTAAATCCAGCTCAGAGAAGCCAGGGAAATGTGGCCTAGATCTGTCCACTTGAGCTGGCGAAGATGAGCACACCCAATGCAGGCACCCCAAAAATTTAGGGATGGAAAAGATTTTTCATTCCCACCGACTGAAGAACGTCTCTAGTTTTGCTTCTCTCCTTGTATTTGCCATTTTCCCAGGAATTAATGGTTTCTTTTGGAAGCCAGTTAGATCTGGGATAAATTGCATTCGTTTGTGCAGATAACTGAAATCATGGGTTCACCGTATCCATGGAATGATTCTATCACATCTGAGCACATTCAGCTTAGATCCAGAACTTCTCTGAGCACTGCCAGGCTCTGTCCCTCTAGGCTGGAATGGCCACAACTCCAGGAATTTCTGCTTCCTCAAGGATAAAAATACCCACCTGGTGTCTCCCTGAAATGAAGGAAATTTGGCACAGACCAATGATTCCCTCACATTGGAATTTGGCTTTCCAAGACTCCCTGGGCTGGCCAGGGATGGTTGGTGGTGGCTCTCGTGGAGGGATGGGAAAAGAACAAGGGAGAAAAGGCTCTGAGCCCCTCTTGAGTGCTGCTAACTCAGGTGATCATGGAATCATGGAATGCTGGAAGGGTTGGGCTTGGAAGGGACCTTTGAGGATCACAGAGTTCCATCCCATGGTCAGGGACACCTCCCACTGTCCCAGGCTGCTCCAAACCCTAATGGCCAACCTGGCCTTGGACACTTCCAGGGATCCAGGGGCAGCCACAGCTGCTCTGGGAATTCCATTCCATCCCCTCTCCATCATCCCAGCCAGGAATTCCTTCCCAAGATCCCACCTATCCCTGCTCTCATTCAGAGCGAAGCCACTCCCTGGGAGAATCCAACAGAGGATCTGAACTGGAAATTTGGGACACATGGACATTGCAACATCAGCTGTTCCCAGGATTTAAAAGAATTCCTTTCAAACAGAAGCAGCTGCTGAATCCCAGCCCATATTTCAAGGGAAATCTGCCTTGTTTGGGGTTAAACATGGAAAAGCATTTGGGGATAAATGTGAAAAAACCAGTCTTAGGAGCTGTGGATAAATTATATTTCCATCCCATCTCTGCATGTTCTCATATCCAATCAGTAAAGCCATTAATGAGAATTTATTGGATAATTAAATCTCTGCCTTGTGAAGGGAGGTGCAGGAGCTTCCTGGTCTGGGTTTGAAATCCTAATTACAGGAAAAATCAGCAACAAAGTTCCAAAGCAGCAGGGGATCCCTGTGAGATAATGGGAGATAAGTGCTGAACATCTGTCCCTATAAACACATCCAGGACCCTTCAGGTCCATCCCACACACACACCCCAAATATCACACCCCTAAAGACCATTTTTAGGATTAAAAATAAGGAAAAGCTCCCAGCAGGGAGGAGAAGGGATTTTCAGGAGGTGAACTTTTGAAGCCTGAGGGAAATGGTGTGTGGGGTCTCTGCTCCTAAACCTGGAATCATGGAATGGCCTGGGATG
>VZTT01050934.1:0-10791 GCA_013400855.1 Buphagus erythrorhynchus
TTCATTTTCCTGACATTTCTTAGAGTGAGCTGCTCCCTCCAAGCCATTCCCAAAACCCTTCCCCACTGCTCACCGGGTGCTCCATGCAGTCAGCCAGCAGAGTCACCATGAAATTCAAGCCCCCAAGGTCCACGATTTCCTGGCAGAACTCATTCCTGACAGAGAGGCGGGACAGGGTGGCACAGAGCTCACTCAGAACCCCAGAGTTATCCGTGAAGGCTGAGGAGGGAGAGAGGGAGGAATTACTGCAGAATTAAGGTGGTTAATTGTGATTAATTAAATAGGAAGCAGGGTGTTTTGTTTTATGTATTAAAACAGGAGATGACACCTGCTCACTCTGCTCCCAGCCAGAGTCACAATGTGTTCTCTGGGCAAGAAGCACCTCAGCAGAGACAACCTGAAGGTGTAAAATACTTCCTAAACACAATTAAAAACTGCTCTGACAGTCTGGCTGCTCCACAGGCTGTCAGCAGCACCTCGTGGCACTTTTTGGCTCTCCCAGGGTACTTTTCATCCATAGAATTAAACACCATTTGAGTGAGAAATTTCTGAGTCATCTCTGAGGTGCTTCAAGTTATGACAATGAGAGAAGGAATCAGACAATGAGAGAAGGAATCCACAAGTGACTCCAGAGACAGTGAGAGAAGAAATCAGACAATGAGAGAAGAAATTCCGTGTGATTCTTGTGACAATGAGAGAAGAAATCCACAAGTGACTCCCAAGACAATGAGAGAAGAAATCAGGCAATGAGAGAAGGAATCACAAGTGATTCCAGAGACAGAGACAGAAGAAATCACAAGTGATTCCCATGACAACAAGAGAGTAAATCCACAAGTGACTCCCAAGACAATGAGAGAAGAAATCAGGCAATGAGAGAAGGAATCACAAGTGATTCCAGAGACAGTGAGAGAAGGAATCATAAGCGACCCCTGAGAGAGTCAGAGAAGAAATCCTGGGTGACTCCCCATTAGCATCAACATCCCCGGGGTGAATTTTACCTTTTGCAGCCTCAATGAGGACCCTCAGCCCATCGTTCTCCAGCACAATCATCTTGGCATGGTCGTGGGCGTGACCGAAGGGCACACGGATGTCATCGTCGAACGTCATGATCCTGAGTGCCGAGGCCGCTGTCCTGACCACCTCAGCGCTGTCCCCGTGCTGGATGATGGCCCCAGTGAGGAGAGGGAGGATCCCCCCCTTGACAAAGTCCTGCCTGTTCTGCTCGTGCTTGAGGCAGGCGTGCCTCACGCACCGGATCCCGGCCAGCGCCACCTCCGCGTCCTCCCGCTGCTCCCGCAGGCTCCGCAGCAGCAGCTCCTGCCCAGCGGCATCCAGCAGGTCTGGCTGCCCATCCAGCAGGGCAGACAGCGTGCAGAAGGCTTGCAGCAGTAAATCCCTGTCTCCTGCAGCCAGCTGGCAGGCTGAGAACACCACGGGGTAGGCGCCGTTCTGGCCGGCCAGGTAGCGGAACGCCAGCTGCTCCTTGCACTGTGCGGAGAAGGCTGAGAGCTGCTGGGGCAACTCGGCCGTGTCTGCCTCTGCCACGGCTCTGGCCAGCGAGTCCAGGGTCTGAGGGACACACCAAGGGTTAGTTCTGCACCTCAGCTGTGAGCTGTCTGTTTGTTTTGAAGTCTAAAATCAGTTTGGTGTTTATGGGAGTAATGGTTGTGCCCAAGAGCAGCTCCAGCACAGAAGTCTTGGAGGGGCAAGGGTCACTGTGTCACCACTGTCACCACTCCACTGGGCAGCAGGCTGACCAGTACTAGGTGAGCTGGGTCTAAGCAGCTCATTCCAGCTCTGGGAGTGTCCACAGCCAGGTTGGACAGGGCTTGGAGCAGCCTGGGATAAGTGGAACTGATCCCCACCTTGTCCCCAGCACAGAGCACCGAGTGCCACATCCTGTCACTCCTTGGACACCCCAAACCTCCCTGGACAGCCCCTGCCCCACCCTTCCCATGAGGAAATCCCTCCTGATGTCCCACCTGAGCCTCTCCTGGCACACCTTGAGGCCACTCCCTCCTGTCCTGCCCCTGGAAGCAGAACCCGACCCCCACCCTCACACAGATCCTCCCCTGAAAAGTGCAAGGACCTCCTGGAATTTTTATATTTGCAGAAGAAATGGGATTAACTGCTTGAAGAGCTCCCAGAGAAATGGGGCAGAGGCACAAGTTGGCCTAGTACTTATAATATTATTCTTATATAACCCTGATCCTTAGGAGACAGCACCAATTTTTGGTCCTACCAGCAGGATTTGATGCTTTTGCCTCTGCCCGTTCTCAGAGGCAGGAGGACGCACAGCTTTCACAATATTGCTCAGGTCCACACCTAAAAGGGGAAATAAAACCAAGTTTAATACTGGTTCCAGGATAATGAGAGTCAAATAAATAGTATTAGTTCCAGTTCTAGGGAAGAGCTGCCAAGTTAACCACAGGGAACAAAGACGAACTTGTTGTAAAGATGCTGAAATATTCAATTCTGACTGGAAGATCAAATTCAGCCTGGAACAAAGCTAGATGTCAGTTGAGGAGGGGGAAAAAAGAAGGAATTTAATTTCACTGACCAAATTTTGCCCTCCAGCTTCCCTCTAAGCAGTTTTGCAGTCATAATTAATCCACAAAACCAGGTCAGCATTAATGGTGTCTCTGTTCCACTTCACAAAGACTCCTTTCCAATGCTGCATGATCCATCTTCGCCTGCAGGATCCTTTTAAAGCTTCAGATTTGTAAAAACCTCAAGCCTGTAACAACCCGAGCTGCAATACCTTGGGACTCGAACTGCTGCACAGCTTCTCTCACAGCCTCCTCGGGATCCATCTCAAACTCGGTGATGTTCTCCTGCACTGCATCATCAAACGTTTCCTGGGCGATCTGTTTGGACCCCATTTTCCTGGGATGGGATGGATCCACCTCTGTGTGCTGCTGTGGAGAGAGACAACAGCGAATTTTGGTACAAAACCTCCCAGTGCCAACAGGAAACAAAGCAAGGGGCTTCTTCCAGACAAAAGCTCAGAAGTCTGGATCAAAAATATACAAATGCATGGCCCGGTTTTTTATTTAATGGGGAAAACATGGCAGTTAAGAGGGATAAAGAGACATTTCAGCAGCGTTGAGATGGGATTTCAGTATCTGTCACGGTGATAGGGCTCTCGCTGCAGCACGGAGGGCACCGTGCCCGGTCACGGCCCCCGGCCCTCAGCCCGCCCTGCCCCGCTTCTCCCGGGCCCCGGCGCATCCCACACCCCTCAGCAGGCCCCGGCAGCTCCCAGCGACGCGGAGAGAGCCCCGAAGGAAGGCGGCGGTGCTGGGAGAGCTCCAGGCCGCGACCACGGCCCCGCTCCCCCTCACGACCCACCTGGGCTCCCGCCGGCCGCCGGACAAAAGGCGAGCGCGGAATGGCCGCACTCGGCCGCCGTACGCGGGGTCCCGCCCCCTCTGCGCATGCGCCGATGCCCAAATTCGCGCCGCTCGCCCTCACGCCGAGCGAAAAAGAGCGCGGGTCGCCACACCGCGCATGCGCAGCGCTCCCACGGACGCGCCCCGTGCCCAGGCGCGCCCGCAGGGCAGAGGCTGCTCGCTTGGAGCGGGAGGCCGCGGGCCGTTCCCCTCGCTCCCGCCCCGCTTACCGGCGGCGCGGCCGCACCGTTAGTGCCGCCTGCAGGGGATGAGGCGGCTCCGTGCAGCGCAGGCGCGGCGGGGCCCGGGGGCGTGGTCGGTGTGAGGGGTGAGGGCGCGGTTTTACCGTGTGGGGGCGTGGCCTAGAATGGGGCGGTCTCGGTGAGGCCCGGGAGCTGCGGGAGGGGGCGTGGCTACCGGGGAAAGGGGCGTGGCCAGCGGAGGCCGCGGTGTGGCGAGAGGCGGTGAGGGCGGGCCCGAGGCCTCGGTGAGGGCGGGCCCGGCTCGGGCTCTGCTCCCGCTCCGGCTCCTCCTCCCGGCGCTGCGGGGAAGCGTGAGGGGAGCCTCAGGCTGCGCCTCCCCTCAGGCCGCGGCGGGACCCCGCGCCAGGCCGTGCCCCGTGCCGTGAGGGGAAGATGGCCTCTCGCAGAATCACCCGGGAGACATTCGAGGCCGTGGTGCAGGATAAAGTTAAACGGTACCGCATGGAGCGGAGCGATGCCGCGGGGGACTCCATGCATCGTTTTAAAGGTAAGGGGAAAAGAAATAAATAAAAAAATAAAAAACGGGATGACGGGAGCAGCCTCGCATCGCCTGCCATTTATTTGCCTGGCGCTGGTGTTTTTCCACATCCGTTTTTATGGATGTAGAATAGCTGGGTGAGGACTGACAGCGTAAAGGGGGGAAAAAAAATGGGAATTCAGACAAAGGAATTCTCTTCAGCATCAGAGAGTGGGTCCAATTTCAGCCAGGTCTCCAGGGACGATGCTGCAGGATGGAATTCTGGTGATGGCTGATAAGTTAAATCCATGTAGGAGTGCGCTGGAAGCCTTTGGGTCTTTGTGTTTCGTGTTATTTTTGGGGAAAAAAAGCTCAAAGCAGGGCATTGACCTCATGAGCATAATGCTAAATGTGGTCCCCAAATTATTTTACCTCAAATTTGAGACATAAAATGTCCAGCAAGACATTTGGATTACATTCTCATTCATAGGAGAGCTTTAAAATGAAAGCTGTTATTTTTAGAGTTATATGAGCCCTGAAGAAATAATTTATATTAATCACTTCAATTTTTCCCAAGTATTCCTTACTTTTTGAATTGAACTTCTGGGACTGGGGAACCAGGATCTTGGATAATGAGAAATACCAGAATTTCCTGCAGCAATGAGATAATTGTGGTTGAGTTTGTGGAAGATCTGAGTTTCTATCCAGCTGTGGAATTCCTCCTGGGAATTCTGCTCTGGGTCACAAGGTGGGGATTGGCCAAAGCTTGGAGTTGATGGTCTTGGAGGTCTTTGAAAATTTGAATTTTGGGAGAGCTGAAAGTCCAGAGTTTTGCTGGTTTTTATGCTCAGGAACGCCAGTAGAAGATCAAGACTTGAGAAGGTGATGGGCAAATAAGAATTTGGTTTAGAGAAGTTGAGCTCCTGTAGAAAATCAGGACTTGAGAAAGCAATGGGCAAAGAATAATTTGGTTTAGAGGAGAACTTGAGCTCCTGTAGAAGATCACAGCTTGACAAAGTAATAAGCAAAGAAGAATTTGGTTTAGAGGAGAATTTGAGCTCCTGTAGAAAATCAAGACTTGAGAAGGCAATGGGCAAAGAAAAATTTGGTTTAGAGGAGAACTTGAGCTCCTGTAGAAGATCACAGCTTGACAAAGTAATAAGCAAAGAAGAATTTGGTTTAGAGGAGAATTTGAGCTCCTCTAGAAAATCAAGAACTGAGAAAGCGATGCACAAAAAAAATTTGAATTAGAGGATTGGAATTCAAATTGAAGTGAGCTCCTCAATGTATGTAGGGATTGGAATATCCTGAAGTCAGGTTTCCTTCAGAAATTTCGACATTTTGACTCTTTTAAACCTCTTTTGACTCTTTTAAACCTCTTTTGACTCTTTTAAACCCCTGAACGTTTTTGTTTCCAACCTCTGAATGCTTCCTTTCCCCAGCTCACTCCAGGCCTCTGCCCCGGCCCCGCTACAACGACGACGGGAGGTTCCCTCACACCAACTCCCAGCACGAGGACTGGAGTGAGGATCCCAGGGAAGGTTATCCCATGGAAGATTATCCTGGAGAAAACTACCCCGGCCCTTCCTACCGACCCAGCAGCCCCCTGCTCCGGCAGGAGAATTATTTCCACGGACAATTCGCCCGCCCCACGCCCAGGGAGCGGGAATTCAGCCGGGATTACGGGCGCCCTGCTCCCCAAAACCGGGAATTTGGGCGTGGAGCTGTTCCCAACAGGGAATTTGGGCATCACCCCGCCCCTCGCGGCCGGGAGTACGGACAGCAAAACCGGGAGTACGGGCGGGACAGGGATTATGGGCACGGCGGGCAGGATTATGGCCCCTCGGATTGCTGGGAAGGCAGCGGGCCTCAGGAGCCTGAGTTTGGCCCTGCAGATGTTTTAGGGGATTTTAGGTCGCCTGGCTTGATGGAGGAGGAGTTTGGCAGCGTGGAAAATCAGGAATACGAGGAGGAGTTCGGGGCGCCCGACAGCGAGTTCCGGCCGCCGCTGCGCAGGGGGGGCGTGGGCAGGGGGAGAGTCCTGAGGGGGAAACGCCTCACCAGGGGGGTGGTGAAACCCAAAGTCTTCAAAGGAGACATCAAAAGCCCCCTCAAGAGGTGGAACGTGAAGAAGGCACAGCCGGGCCTGGATGCCAAAGCTCTGGAGCAGCCTCTGGAAGTTTCCAACCAGAGGCCGGTGCCGCTCCAGCAGCACCCCAAGCTGCCCCCCTCACACCCTCTGGCAGCACAGAGACCCATCCTGAGGCTGCCAAAGCCTGCCCACGTCTTCAGGAACCTCAGCTTCGACCTGGTGGATAAATCTGACATTTTCTCCACCTTTGGCATCGAGATCATCAAGTGGGCCGGGTTCCACGCCATCAAGAACGACGCCGAGTTCTCACGGCTCTTCGGGGCCCTCTTCGAGCTGGAGACCGAGACCTGTGCCAAAATGCTGGCCTCCTTCAAGTGCTCCCTGAGGCCAGAGCACAGAGATTATTGCTTCTTCACCATCAAGAGCCTGCAGCACGCCGCCCTGAAAACCCCCAAGGTGGACAACGAGTTTCTGAACATGCTGCTGGACAAGGGGGCTGTGAAAACCAAGAATTGCTTCTTTGAGATCATCAAACCTTTTGATAAGTACATCATGAGGCTCCAGGACCGCCTCCTCAAGGGGGTCACCCCTCTGCTGATGGCCTGCAATGCCTACGAGCTGAGCATCAAAACCAACGGCTTTGGCAACCCCAGGGAAATGGCCAACGCCTTCGAGACCACCGTGTCCCTGTGCCGAAAATCTCTGGCTCTGCTGGGCCAGACTTTTGCTCTGGCCTCTGTTTTCAGGCAGGAGAAAATCCTGGAGGCTGTGGGGCTGCAGGAGATGGCTCCAGCACCGACGTCCTTCCCGAATTTCGACGACTCCACGCTGTTTGGGAGGGAGTACATTGAGAATTTGAAGGCTTGGTTGGAGAAGAGTGGATACCCCATCCAGATGAAAAAGGCAGAGGCAGAATCCACTGAGCAGCTCAAAACTGCCTCCCCTGACACCAAAGGTAACTGGGAGGGAGGTGCTCTGCAGGATGTGTTTTGTTTTTATGGTTTTGTTAGGTCCAGAATTCCTGACTCTGGGAATTCCAGGTGAATCCCAGTCAGGGCTGGAGCAAGGAGGGAATTCCAGGTGAATCCCAACAAGGGATGGGGCAGGGAGGGAATTCCAGGTGAATCCCAGTCAGGGCTGGAGCAAGGAGGGAATTCCAGGTGAATCCCAACAATTGATGGGACAGGGAAGGAATTCCAGGTGCATCCAAATCAGGGAATCTGTTGGAATTTTTGTGGTGAAACCATGTCCTTTCTTCTCTTTCTGCCACCTGTTCAGACCTTAAATCCGAGATTTTCACCCCAATTTCACCACCTCAACACAGGGAGGCCAGGACCAACCTGGAACTGATTAATTACAGAATAAATATTTGCATATATGCAAATGTGGAGGTGTCCCCACCACCACTTTAATCAGATCCAGGTGCATTCCTTTGGAGATGCTCATATCCCTGTTTTTTTTCCCTAATTAATCCAGGTTTTTTCCCCTAATTCTTCCTGGTTTTTTTTTTCCCTAATTCCTCCTGGGCTTTTTTTCCCTAATTCCTCCTGGGCTTTTTTTCCCTAATTCCTCCTGGGCTTTTTTTCCCTAATTCCTCCTGGGCTTTTTTTCCCTAATTCCTCCTGGGCTTTTTTTCCCTAATTCCTCCTGGGCTTTTTTTCCCTAATTCCTCCTGGGCTTTTTTTCCCTAATTCCTCCTGGGCTTTTTTTCCCTAATTCCTCCTGGGCTTTTTTTCCCTAATTCCTCCTGGGCTTTTTTTCCCTAATTCCTCCTGGGCTTTTTTTCCCTAATTCCTCCTGGGCTTTTTTTCCCTAATTCCTCCTGGGCTTTTTTTCCCTAATTCCTCCTGGGCTTTTTTTCCCTAATTCCTCCTGGGCTTTTTTTCCCTAATTCCTCCTGGGTTTTTTTTCCTAGTTAATCCAGGTGTTTTTTCCCTAATTCATCCTGGATTTTTTCCTAATTTATCCAGGTTTTTTTCCTAATTCATCCTGGTGTTTTTTTCCTAGTTAATCCAGGGGTTTTTTCCCTAATTAATCCAGGTTTTTTCCCCTAATTCTTCCTGGTTTTTTTTTTCCCTAATTCCTCCTGGTTTTTTTCCCTAATTCCTCCTGGTTTTTTCCCTAATCCATCCTGATTTTTTCCTGATTGAGCCTCAGGTCGTTTCCCAGGGAGGTTTTGCAGCACTGACACCGAATGGTTGGAAATTTATCACTCAGCCCTTCAAACCAACTGATTTCCCACAAAATCCTTTTGCTGCATCAATAAAATTCCCTTTTTAAGGATGATTTCACTTGCCCATGGTGTCCATGGATCTGGTTTTTTAGACCAGGATGTTTTTAATAATAAACAGGTACAGAATCTCAGTTAAATGTGGAGTTTTCTCTGATTTATTTTCGTTTGGGATGGGGAAGTGTGGGTGCCTTGGGATGAGAATTTCCAGCAGCTCAGGGAGGGGATCCTGCCCCTCTGGAGTGTCCAGTTCTGGGCTCCACAGCTCCAAAAATTATTTGGGGTCTGGAGCTTGTGGGGCTGTGCCTGGAGAAGGGAAAGCTGAGAGGGAATCCCAAAATCCACACAAATATCCTCAAAAAAATGGGATAGTTGTCCACCCTCTGGAGACTTTTTATCCCCAAAAAAAGCCAGGCTTCCTTCCAAGGGAAAGGAAACCACCACGAGTTCCAGCTCCATTTGAGGAAGATTTTTTTTTGAGGAAGGGAACCTGGAGCCTCCTTTGGGGCCATCCCAACCCCATCACACATTTCTGTGCCACCAGGATTTGGGATCTCCAAATGTCCCTGAGGTTCTGTTTCCTGTGAACACCTGGAAAAAAAAATTACAAATGTCAATTGTGTGAAAACACACCCCAAAAAAAAAAAAAAAAAAAGAAAAAAATCCCACATCTTGCTGCTGTGCTGATGAGAATAAAACACTGAGTGGGTTTTTTATTGGGTTTTTCTTTCTCCCCACAGCCCCCCAACGAGCTGACAGGAAAGTTTTGGACACAATTGAGCAGCTGGTGACCAGCATGGTGTCAGGAACTTTGTCTGCCAAAGACAGGAATGCTCAGAAGAACTGCCCTGAATATTGGTGGGTGTGTGGGATATTTGGAGTGGGTGTAATTAAAACTTCGACATTTCATTCAATGGGAAAGATCAAAGCCTGCTGTGTATTTAATCAGGATTTTTTTGGGGAGGAGGGGGTGTTTTCCTGGAGCTAATTATCCCTGGAAATGATCCTGGTGGTTGTGTTGTTGCTTTTGATGTGCCAATAATGGCTTTTTGTTGGCCCAAATTCAAGGTGTTCAAAGCAATTTGCACTTTAGGAACCCAGTGCAGGTGATAGAGGCACCCAGCAAAGGTAACAGGATTTAGAATTCCAGGAAAAATGTTGGAAAAAGGGGGGAGCTGAGCCATCTCCAGGTTTGTGACAGCACTTCTGGGGTGTGAGCTGATTAATTAATCACCCAAATTCCTGTCAAACCCCTCCATTATTTATTTCCTTGCTGCTTGTTATTCCCAGAAAAACCTGCTCAGCCTCACGCTAAACACCTGGGAAATAAAAAAAAAACAAAACTGAATTACTGAGGGGTTTTTTTTTCTTTAAAAATTCAGATTTTTCAGCTGATCTTTCCTTTTTTTCAGGTTCCTGTCTGATGAGGAGAGCCTGGAGTACAAATATTACAGGCTGAGGCTGTCAGAGGTGCAGAGGAGGAGTCTGGGTGAGGAAGGAGCAGCCCCAGAGTCCCTCAGGGCCCTGCTCTATGCCAGGAGAGTGGCCAGCATCAAAAGGAGACTTTTCAAAAAGAAAAAAAAAACCAGAATTCTCCCTCTCAGAACCACCAGAGCCAGGAAGGTGAGGAGAACAACCAGAAGCACCCAGACTTTGCTGTCTGGGCTGAAGCAGCAAGACAAAAATGTTGGAGCTCCAAAGATTTCCCTGGCAGGTGCCAGCCTGGCCCTGCCTGGCCCTGTCCTGGATGTCACCTCAGCCCCTGGAGGTGCCACCAGCTCTGAGCCAGCAGAGGGAAAAGCAGATCCTGAGGATTTCTCAGCACCGTCAGAGCTGCTCCTGCCTCTGGGCTCTCAGTTTCCTGATGGTGAGTGAGGATTTGGGGGTTGGAGGCTTGGAGATTTTTAATGAAAGGTGAAATTTGGAGTGGGATGTTAATGTAAAGGAACGTTGATTTGTGTTAATGGGAGTTGAAAGTTTGAAAAATGCAAAGTTCGGTTCAGTGTGGCAGGGGGAGAAAGTCAGTGTGGGGTTGGGTTTGGGATTTGGAGTTTTGTACAGGGAAAAAAAACAAGAAAAAAGTTCCAAACTTCTCCTGTAATTCAGTTATCCATGAGAACTTTGAAATTTTCAATTTTGTCCAGAAAAGAAAAACCTTCAAATTTCTCCTGCAATCCAGTTATCAATGAGAAATTTGAAATTTTGTCCAGAGAAAAAAAAACAACCACCCAAACTTCTCCTCCAATCCAGTTATCCACGAGAAATTTGAAATTTTCAATTTTGTCCAGAAAAGAAAATCCTCCAAATTTCTCCTGCAATCCAGTTATCCAGGAGAAATTTGAAACTTTCATTTTTTT
>VZTT01050935.1:12730-25009 GCA_013400855.1 Buphagus erythrorhynchus
CGCTCCCGCCCGAACGCGCCGCTTTGCCGGTTAACGCCCCCGAGCACAAGCCCCGCCACCCTGCGGGCTCCCCTGGACTACAGCTCCCGGCATGCCTCTGGGCCTCATCGCCCCGCCCACCTTTTTCCCGATAGCCACTGCGGGGAGGAGAGCGGGGCGGCGCGCGTGCGCCGTGTGCGGCGGCGGCGGCGGAGCGCGCGGTGGGTGGCGGCTCCGGTGGCGGGGCCGCGGCCCCGGTGCTTGTCCCGGCCTCAGGTAGGGCGGGCACGGCGCGCTGCGGCCGCGCCCCTGCGACGGGCCTTGCCGGGGGTCGGGGGGAGGAAGGAAGGAAGGAGTAAGTGAGTGGGTCCGGTGTAGCTGCTGCCTCCGGTAGTTTCGGTCCGCTGGCCGTGCCTGCCGTGCCGCGTCGGTGAGCCCCCCGCGCCTGCCAGGCTGCGGTGCGGCCTCGACCCCTGACTCCGCCGCTTGAGCGGTGTACGGGACCGCGCCCTGGCTCGGTGCCTCCGCCGCCCAGCCTGCCCTCGGCTTGCCTGCCTCGCCCCAGGGCTGCGGGCGACGTGCTGGTTCCTGCCCGGCCGGCGGGAGGGCTGCGGGACTGCCCGGCTACATGTGTGCTTTGCGGGTAGGTAGGGAATAGCGGGGGCCAGAGGGCACGGGGAAAATCACACCTATAAACTACTCGAATCCATTGGGTACTACTGGCCTGCAAGTCTAAGTTTTGGTGGTGATGCGATAGCCGAGAAAGTTTGAGATTCTGTGTTTTATTTAGATGGGTGGGAAGACATCTTTTCAAATAAAAAGAGGAAATTAGTAACCATTCCAGGCGTATTTATCTCTTTGTATTTGTTTATTCAACAGCTGGGGAGAGCTGAAGTGGATTTGTTTTGTTTTAATAGTAAGAGAAAAGTGATTATAATGTTATCTTTGTAGTTTTATCCCTTTTTGGATTAATAATTGTTTTGAAATCTTTTGCTGTCTCTTGATCAGTGTTAATATTTAATGAAGACTGACAAGATGCAAGATGCCTTGCTCTCCTTATAGTTATGCAGCTTGTTCCAATCACAGTACAACTCCAAAGACTTCTATATCTCAGCCAGGGGTTGGTTAATTATAGCCCTATATTGGGTGCAAAAAGCAAACTGTAGTTAGGGAAGGGAAGGAGTCTGGGTTATATTTAATGAATGGGTAATGTTGATAAAAATAAAATTAATTATGGTCAAGGGTAAAACAATGATTTCTTAGTAACAGGAACTTTTATAGGTGTTTGAAGTGACACAGAAAATAATGGCACCTTAGCCACAAACTAAGCCTTCAGGAAATTAATCCTTCTGTGAAAGAGAAAATAATCTGTTGATGCTAGAATACTTCTTTATAGGAGCTTTTTTTTGTTTTTTTAATCATCTTCATCATCTTAACAAGTTGTTAATGCCAGTATAGCTATTTAGTGTGCTTTATTTAATATGCATCAGCATTTTTGAGTGTTCTGTTGCAGAATCAGCAGAGAAAACATTATTACATTTACTGATAGTTAAACCATATCTGGGTTGTAATTGTGTAGTGCAGCTAGTAAAGACCATTGGTGCAGAAGTAAAAGGTATTTGGATTTGAGGTGGGCATGGAAACTCCAAAAGTGGTAAAAGAGTAAAACGAGTTGAAGTATTAACCCCATACAAAATGAAAAAAAAAAAACATTTAAAATGCAGCATGGCTTGGACCAAGTAAATTAGTTTTTCTTATGTTTTGCATCACCTCATGTGATGAACTTCTTATAAGCGAATCTTCTTTTAGTAGGAATAGATACTTAGAGTTCTGGGGCCAAGAAATCATTACAACTCCACAGTGAACGGTTTGAACTACTATTGATAGAAGAGTTAGGCATACATGTTAAATAACAGCTTTGACAGCAGTGTGCCCTTGCAAAGACCTAATAGAAAAAACTGCACCGTGAAAAGCCTAATGGAATGTTATTTAAAGAACACAAGAAATCGTATACAGACCCAGCATACTAAGTAAGGACAGAGTAGCAGAGTCTAAAGGCTGTGTTTTCAGCTTATACCTCACATGTAGCTTTTGTTCATTTATTCTTGGGAGTAAACAAGCATGCAGATTCTGCTGTTGCATTTCTGGAACAGTGAGAGTGGTGATAAATGTTATTTTAGAGACACTACTTCTGCATCAGTGAGGCCACAAAAGATGTTTTATGTAGTTACACTACATAGAACACCTATTAGTTTATTACTGTTTGAATGTAGCAAAAACCCCTAAAGGTTTGACATTGAAATGTGAGATTCTGATACTGATTTAAGTTTTTAAGTTATAAAGTACAAGCTAGACCTGTGTGGTTTGTATTTCAACTGGCTTGTACCAGTTGCATTGAAGAAATTGAAACTAAACCATCAGCTAAACCAGTATCTTCATCTCACCCATTTTAAATTGTGTTACATTTGGTCCTTGTTTATACCAGAGTAACCTAAAATGTCCTGAGTGTTAGTTCAGCTGCTTGGTTGCCAGCAAGTTCTTTCCCCGGGAGATCTTTCATCTGGCCTGCAACACATGTTCTGACTTTGTATCAGAACTGCCAGTGTTCTTCTAGTTAATTGTTCAGAGCCATATGAAGAGAAGGCTGGAGGCCATTACTTTACTGTGTAGTGAAGAGTATTTCCCAATAGTCCCATGCTTCTTGATCTGGTAGTGAAAACCTTGCAGAAGAAGATTTTCACCATAGAACTTGTTGTACTTACCCTGTTTTAGGATCTCAGCAAGGTGAAAGGGGAATCCAGGCATGTTTTGTATTATTTTCACTCTCATCTTCCCAAATGCTTCTTGACTTCTAGATCAGATTCAAGCCCAATCATTTAGATCTCAGCTGTGCATCTAAATTATTTCATATTGGAGTTGTACCTTGGAGTAGGATTTTTAAGAGTAGCTAAAGTTTAAGGCTGTGTTGGAAAGGCAAAACAGAAACAAAATTATGATCTCTCTGTCAATATACACTTGTAGTAAATCAGCAGAATAGAATGTTCAGTTTAACTAAAAACAAAGGTTAGCAAGTAAACAATACAAATTAAGACATTAGCAGAGCCTCAGAAGCTGAATTAAAATGCTATTTTTAAGTGACTGTGCTACTGGTTTGTATTTATCTCTGCTGATATTCATCAGTTCAGCTACCAGCTCTTAGATGAGCTAGTATTTCACCTGTTTAAAAATAAAAATAATCCTAGGAGTGCTTTTAACAGCTCTTCATTTTCTTCCACCTTTGATAATTGAAGGTTTTCTGTGTGAACTCTAGTGTTCTAAACAGTTCAGAACCTTCAGTGATTAATCAAGTTTATGTCTCTAAAGTGAATAAATCTCCAGTATTGCCTGATTATTTTTTAGTAAATTGGCATAACATGTTGTTATTAACACCTTAATTACTCAGTAGAAAAAAAAATTTAAATGTATGTTTAAGTTTCTAAAGTTTGATAGTTAGATATCTAATGGACAAAAACATATTTGTTCCTGCAAGGATCTTTTAATGTAAGGTGGAAGATAGCTAATTATGGAGTGCTAAATAGCTTTTGCATGTTTTCAGGATTGCAGCTTTATTCTTGCCAAGATACACACTTGCCAATTTTTTCTAAATTCTAATGGACAGAAAATGGCTTCTGCACTCCCAAATTTCCCAACTGAGAATACTCTTAGAACTTCATTATGCATTTTTTTATTTGTGACAGAGGTTTTCTTATGCAGACTGCTGCATCTTGCAGCATGTGGTATGCTAAACCATCTGTAGCGTCATGGATTTAGTAGCGATTGTTGGGAAATATTTTGTTTTCTTACCTTCTAAAAGTGCTTTGGCTCTTTTGGTAGTTGTTACTTGGGTTTTTGTCAGTGCATTTTTTCAGTTTTGTAGGACTTTCTTACTCTTGTCTGTTATTCTTGAAGACTGGATGAACTATTAGAGGGATCTCAAGAAGCTGGAAGAGGAAAACTTTGTGCCTTATGAACCAAATGGGCTTGAGAGTTCTGCTTCTCTTCTGTCCTTTCCACTTAATGTCTGTACAAATGTGAAAATGGTGCAGTGCAAAGTGCAGATTTCTGTGCCACACAGGCTAAGAGATTTAGCCCAATGATAGGCTGTTTTGTACAGCCTTGGTATTCTTTTTTTTCCAGTTGGTTCTCATGACTACTGTGCAGTTTCTGACTCTCAAGGCTTATCTTACTATTTATTGTTTTCTGCTGTATACTCTTCACGATGTGGTCAGATATTGTTGTAAATTAAAGCATCCAACAGAAGTCTTTGTAATAAAGTATGTGGTGTACATGTCTGTCCTGATTTCATCCAGTCAAATGGTAGCTCTGTGGCTGTGCACTAGACCACGAGCTGGCAGTCATACCGCCCAAGGGGTGGTTAAGGTATCTGAAGAGCAGTCTTAGCAGCTGTGAAAGTAGCAGGTAGGTGAGATAAAAAATAACTTGAGGGATGGTCGATCTGTTTGCATATTTAGGACTAGGCAGTCACGTGGTTCTCCCTTGCAGCAAGTCTGTTTTAACAAAGAAGTTGTTAGGCAGTGTTTTGCAGGTGTTTATCAAATACATCCATCACTAGGAGTGAAGTACTGGCACTGGCAAGACCGTACTTGGGTTGATCGACATGTCAGTTGGGTAAGAAGGAGAATATATCCACTCACATGAGCAGCCCAGTCATACCAAGGCTTCAGCAGCCTATTGCACATTTGAGATTTCCAGGTTCTCTGTTATGTACTCCTTAGATGGCCTCTTGCTTTCCAACATCAAACTGATAATAGATTAGTTGGCATGGAAGCAGTTTTGGTTGCCAAGAAGCAGTTGCTGTTTTCCACTGAGTTAATTGGGAGGCATACTTTTGCCTGGCTTACTAAACACAGATGATCTTTTATAAACCTCTGCTTTAGTTTTGCATTCTCATCATTGCAGGTTTGGAGTTTGGAGTGTGAGGGTGAACCCAGCTATAGTAGCAGATAAGACATAGTAGTTCTGATGGCAAGACTTCCTCAAAATCTGCTTTGTTATGCTTATAACATAAAAGACTGCAGTTTGATTTTTTTTTCCATACTTACACTTTCAGTCAGCAAGAGCATTAAAAGTACCCTGTAATCAGACCAGGTTGAAAAAAGTAATTTTCCTAACTCTGTGTATCTTTAGAGTACATTTCAGGAAAATAAGACCTTAGAATGCCAGAATGCAAATCAGAAGTAGTAAAGTACCTGTGCTACAGTTTTGTGTAATCTACAGGTTGTACTTATGCGGCCTTACATTTCCCATTTTTTTCTTTGTGCTTAGCCTGGAAGCAGAGTGCTTGAATATGGGGGCTTTACCAGATTTCTCTATGATTTCCATTATGTCTCTAGGTCTCTCACTACGTTTGCAAGACCTAGTACTTCAGCACACAACAAGAATTTGAGAGGGGTATGGTGTGATTCTTTAGAGATTACCAAGTTTGGTACAGTTCAAGCAGTATGTTGTGTGACTTGCTGCTAGAACCAGAACCGGGCATTTTGTTGCATATGTTCGTTGCTTACTGTAAATTTAGTAAAACTGTTCAGGATTGCCTGGAGTGTCTGTGATTCAAATACTTGTCTTGAAAGACCAAAGTATAGCCATGTATTTGCATGTAGTTGTAATTGTATCTGAGATTGAAATCTGTGATGTGAAATGTAAAGGAGAAGGTGAATTGTAATAAAGAATTTCAGTGTTAAATGTGAATATTTTCTGGAGTTTTCTGAAAAGTTTCTCTGATGATGGGCTAGCCACTAAAACATGAACTTTGGATTTATCTAATATCTGAATTTATTTATGCTTAAGTTCCCTTTCAATCAGATGAAAACAATATTTTCCCTTCAGCTGGCATGTAGGTAAGTGGAGCTCTGTCAGGGAGCAGCATGGTCAATAGTGGCGTGGAGTTCTGAGTGGAAGGAATACTAGAAGTTCAGAGCAAAATGAAGGGCTTGTGTAAGCATCAGAATCACTTAGTATTAAGGGAGAAGTAAAGTAGATGTTTTGTTATATTTTTTCACGTGAGGAAAAGTGAGAACCTACTAAAAGTTGAAAGAGCTGATAATTAAGGCTGGTTAAGCTGTTCATTTTGATAAGATGCAATACTTAGGAATCAATTTTGGTTTTTTGCTAATTGGGTAACAGTAGCTGTTTCTGAATAAGCATTGTTAAAGAATTAGAGGTCACCAAAACCTTACTAAGCTAACAATGCCTTTTCTTAAAGGTTGAATTTAAATAAACCTACAGTTGGTTCTGTGTGGTAATATTACTATGTCACAGTGTTTAAAATAATAAAGCCTTGTATGTTGGAAAATCCTGATGCATTTATTTTAGGTCCTTTTCAGATGTCACTGCTTTTCAATAGAATTAGTGAACTTCAAGAAGTAGGAAGTGTACTGTTCAGAAGCTGTTGCAAATAAAGGAATTTCAAATTCTGGCAGGGTAGAAGCATGTTTCATATCCACCTTCTTTGAAGGGAGAGCTAAAAAGTGGTGAGGTCATGTTCAGAAGTGGGCTGTCATTTCATGTATTCCTGTAGCATGCTTTGTTTCTTTTTTAATAAGATTTCTCTGGCTGCCAAGAAGACCATAGATATGTTCAGTTGTAAACTTAGCTTAGTGTTTTAAAGTAGCTGGATCAAGCCCATGGCAGGGGGAATGGAACTAGATGATCTTTAAGGTCCCTTCCAACCCAAACCATTGTATGATTTTTTGAATAGGATGTAGCAACATCCTTCAACATTGTGGTGGGTTTTTTACTTATTTTTCTTAATTACAAAGGTGGTGGCAGCTTTAAATAAGAGGCTTTCTTGGTTGAAGTAACATCAATAGCCGGTGCTCTTAAGTGCTACAAAAGTAAAAAAAGTCCTTAACTGCCATTATGTTAGGAATACCAACTGGTTTGGCTTGATTTCTTCAAAATTATGTGTCCTGGTTTTTAGTTTAGCTGCACCTGCATATTTTTGCACATTTATTCCTTCCTGTACCCCGCTGTTCCTTTGCCACTAGTTGTGGTGATGAGTGATTGTCATGCTCTCAGGTCCACACTGCAAACCGCAAACAAGATCACCTATCTAGATCTCTGTGGCCTGTTTATAGAGTTCAAGAAGCTTTTGGACAACACTCTCAGTCACATGGTGTGATTCTTGGGATTGTCCTGTGCAGGGCCAGAAGTTGAACTCCATGATCCTTGTGAGTCCCTTCCAGGTCAGCATGTTATATGATAAATCTGAACACAATTTTTAAAAAGCCCAGCAGACCAAAGGAAAAAAAAAATCACCAGGATTTCAGGGTTTAGGACAATAAAGCAGACTAGCTTTCAAATAGCTCATCAGCTTTGATGTGTGAACTGTAATAAACATAAGGCTGCAGTCATTGCATATTTATGGATTCACATTATCTGGCTAATATTAGCTGCTCCGTCTCCTTACAGATGCTCCCCCTCTGTACTTTGGGGGAAAATACTTCTGTTCAGTCATGTCCATTTTCTCAAAATGAAGTCAGTGTTTAACTGTGTAGCTTTTCAGTATCTTTGGTCCCAACAGTTGGCAGTGGTCCGTGCATTTCCAACCAGTGGTCAAAAGAAATGACCTGTAGTTACCTCCTTATTCTTCCAAGGCAGAACAGTATTTTTGAACAACCCAATTCACAGTAATTTCACCTTTTGATCAGTTCACCCATATAATATTTTGTAAATAATTATAAAACTGCTGATTGATAATTTCTAGTGCTTAGGAAGTTTATGTAAGATGAGAGAAAATAATGTAAGGTAAAGTTCATTTTGGGTTTTTTGCATGCTATTTTTTAGACAGTAGTCTCATGAACAATCAGTGACATCAGAGCAATTGGTAGAGTTGAGGGCCTTTTTGTGAACTTCTACAAAGAATGCAAATGAGCCTAGCGTGATCTTCAATGGTAAGTTTAACTTTTTATTATTATTAATGTCCTATACCTGTCATAGAACCCCTGTATTTATGAAGTTCTACAAATTTCCTTTTTTATC
Source organism: Buphagus erythrorhynchus (assembly GCA_013400855.1). Lineage (NCBI taxonomy): Eukaryota > Metazoa > Chordata > Aves > Passeriformes > Sturnidae > Buphagus > Buphagus erythrorhynchus. The sequence goes on from VZTT01050935.1 coordinate 20,750, forward strand.
AGAATGTTTGAAGTTTTAGTTCTAATTGCTTTTGAAATATTTTGAGAAACACCTTTAAAGCTAAACCCCGTAAATAATTGACGCACTATCTGCCTCTGCTAACTTAAAATTTTGTGTATGTTAAATTACTCAGGATTCCAGAGAATTTATTTTTCATAGTTTGAGTTTGCAGCACTCACTTGAACTGCATAGCTGTCTAGCAAAAACTACATCACAATTTATTATCAGTGCTTTTTTTTGTTTCCCTCAAGTACAACATGAAAAGTAGCAGAGTATCCACCTTTTGTAAGGCTTTTTAAGGGTAAGATATTTTAATGAGAGTATTTACTCTAAATACTAAGCCATGTTATATGTGTGACTTGAGGAAACTTTTCTATCTTACTGATTTTTAGGTATGGAGTGTCGTTAACTTCTAAAGTATTTGATGTCTTAAACTGACTTTCTTTATCAAGTTTAATAAGTAAAACTACTCAAGTTTCTCTACATATATTTCAGCTTTTGTCCATGAAACCTCCTAGAGAAGATGGCTGACGTAAGCCTGAAGGAAGCAGCACTAATAGTTGGTGTGGTGGCAGCCTGCTACTGGAACAGTCTCTTTTGTGGGTTTGTTTTTGATGATGTTTCAGCAATTTTAGACAACAAAGATTTGCATCCTTCTACTCCTCTAAGAAATCTGTTTCAGAATGACTTCTGGGGCACTCCAATGTCTGAGGTAAATGATTCGTGAAACGCTTTGAAAAGTGTAGGAAATTGAAAAAAAAATTGAAGAGTGTTTTTACACTTCTTTTGCCTGATGTGGTTTTAACAGAATAGCTTGGATTTGATGGAATTTGGTGGTGTTAGTATTTTGTACAATAATATCAGGAACACACATAGCTTATTTTCTTTGTCCAATAAAAGAACTGATAAGGAAATGAAGTTGTACTGACAGCACACAGCTGCAAGATGTTATTTCCTATGTAATCACAATATCAAATTGAACACCTCTGACCAATTTATTTTCTCCTGAAAAAGTTAGATATTGACATACAAGGGTATTTATTTCTAAATGCAATCTGGAAGGAAAGATAACATTTAAACAACAAAGCCTGGAATTAGGATATTGCATCTTTTGAATTTATTTAAGTGTGTATATATAGATATAGATATGAATTCAGGGTTTCTGATTTGTAGCCCATATAGAGTGACTATGTATTATCTGAAAAGCTGCATTGGCATTGGAGCTCTTGATAAACAGTTAAATGACAATGGCTAAAGGTTTTTGCTAGAGTTTTAAAAGTCACACATGGTGTTATTGCTGAGCAAATGATTAAAAATTCTCTCCCATTCATACATTCTCTACTTACCAAGGCATTCCACTTTATAATCTTTCCTTATGTTCATAACCTACGGGGGTATTTCCTTGGGACATAATATTTGCTAGCTCTACAAACAGACTGTGATACATAATTTTCATGTAACTCTGTAACCAAAGCTTCCAGATGCCATTTAGTTCTGTATTGGTTGAGGGTTAAGTAGGTTCCTGAATTCCCCTAGTAAAGTTTCAAATAGTACTTTTTAACATGTTTTTACTGAAAAAATCCTTAACCTTGTCTAGTGGAAAAAAGCTTTTTTTTGGGGGGGGGAGGGGGGCTACTAATTTTTATATCTTTGTTTTGAAGGTAGATGGCCTGACAGTAGAGGGGGATTCATGTGTTTAGGTGTTTAGAAAGGTATTTTGGAGTGAAAGTCACTTTGTAAGTTAGTGGTAACTGATTGATTTGTTCATTTTCTTTCAGGAGAGGAGTCATAAATCTTATCGTCCCCTCACGGTTCTAACGTTTCGTTTAAACTACTTGTTCAGCGAGTTAAATGCAGTTTCATATCACTTTCTAAACCTGGTCTTTCATGTGGTGGTTTGCATAGTCTTCCTCAAGGTCTGTAAGCTCTTCCTGGACAACAGGAGCAGTGTAGTTGCATCCTTGCTCTTTGCAGTGCACCCAATACATACTGAAGCGGTACGTACAGCTGTGATGTGCTAAATTTGTTCTATCTATGTTAATTAAACTTAAATTCCATGGTGTTTATATCTGCTTGTATATATATATATAACTCCAGAAAGTATGATTTTACTCATACTTACTCCTCCCTTCGCAGTGAGTGGTAGGGGTGACAAATTTTCATGCTCAGAGTTGTTTTACATTACATGCAGCTACTGGAAAATAATTAAAGAAACATGATTTAGTTGCTAAATAATTTAGGCCTCTGCTATGCACATTGGCTTTTATGACTTCAGTTTACGTAGACATTTGTGTTCTGTGATGATTCATCCAGTATCCTATTTTGCAAATACTATGAATGCTTCTTAATTCATTTCCAGAATCCCTTGTGGCTAATCATCATATCTATTCTGTCTACTTTCTTTTATGTCAATGTGTCTGTCTCAGTGGGACTTTCTCTAGGATTGTTGTTGCTATGCTATAGCCAGCTTAGGTCCAATTCTGTTTGAAACTTCCACTATTTTAACATATAGTATGTCACGAAGAAGAAATAATTTCTCTCCTCTTTTCTTTGATTCTGAAGGAATTCTTCACTGCTACTAAAAAAAACCCAAAAAACTTTATTTGTACAAGTTTTCTGATCATATACTTTTTAATGGCCTACCAGGCTTGCAGTGTTGTGGAGGAAATGAAGTCGTGTGATCAGCATTCATTAGATTTATTTCTGCCACAAAATCTGATAAAGCAGATTTGTGGCGTTTTCTGCTGTTATTTCTGCTCCCCTTCAATTTGCTTTCCTGGGTTTGAGTACAGGTGTTGCAAAACCCCGTCTCTTGTTTTTTAAATAGTATTAGCTTATTTTCAGAAAACTGAAAATGTTTGAATCTTTGCTGCTTTGGAGGTGATGCCACTTTGTGTGGAGGGATTTTTTTTTTTGGTTGGGAAGGGGGACATAGGGTCTTTCAATTGTAATAAAATAAGAGCAGTTTGCTCTTTNAATTGAGTTCATAAAGTTGACTTTTAATTGAGGTACTAAAATGTCATTGCTAGAAGTTAATGCAACGTTTAAAATGCTGAAGTTAGGCGCCTAAAAATTTCTGCTTACTCCAAAGCACAAACCTCCATAAAAACTTGGATAAAATATGGGTTAAAAAAATAAAATTCTGTATTTCATTTGGTTTTCTTGTTCTTTGAAAAAACATGCTTTAAATTGCTGAATTTGGCTTTGCCTCTCTGTAGTAAATGTGATAGGATCTTTGCATGAGCAAGTTGCCAGTGATTTATGTTAGTGGCTCACAGGTTAGATCAGGAGGTGTAATTTTATCACTTTCAGTCCAAATTTCAGTGAGTCTATTATGCCTGAACTTTCAGATTCTGTCCGAAATGAGTAGCACAGATGCTTTTAGTACTGCGCATCAGAGTTAGTAAAAAGTGCCGTGCCACCTAGAGCCCGTTGTGTACGAAAAGCTAATTGCCAAAGACGATGTTGCGTTGCTCTGAAGCCATTTGGCAAAGGGTGTGTAAGGCCTGGCGTTGGCCACTTGAGGGCACTGTAACACAGGGATCGCTACAGCTTGGTGCTGGCCTGGGAACTGCGACACCAATTCGAGTTGAATCCCCTGCTGTTGTTCTTCCTTATCTGAAGAGTCAGATAAGGACTTGGTTTCTTCTTACTCTGCCTTTTTCATTGTGTAAAAAGAAGAACAATGAAAGTTTCCTTACACAGAAAAGAGGAGGTAATAATGAGATTATTACCTAATCCCTAGTTAGGACTAGGGATTTTTATATCTTTTATAATTGAAAGGTATTTGGTCTTAATTCCTTCAAATTAATCTCCTACTTATTAGTCACCTGCACAAGAGTTTGAAAGTGCAGATATAATACATAAATATTTCAGCCCCAGTTTCCCATATATTCAAGTACCAGTGATTACATTCTTATCTTTAGTGANTAACAGATTTTTCCTGGAAAAGTTATCAGAGCAGGGTAAGTAGAAGATGATTTTTTGCTTGAGTTCAGAAAGAAGCTAGGCTCTTGCAGTGATAATATTTGTTTTTCTGAAGAAGAATTTTTAGGAAATGGGTTGAATAACAGCATCATAGTTTCTTTTGTCCTTGTCTTTACAATTCCAGTTCAGTCTTCCTAGCTGCTTTGCTACTGTTCTGGCCAGAAGTATGTAAACCACCTCTATTACTATAGGATGTCAACTAACCTTGTGAGTGCTGGAATTTTCTCTCATAAGTCACGTTTGTATCCAGAAATAGAACCTCTCTGTTGGCAG
>VZTT01050936.1:4100-23414 GCA_013400855.1 Buphagus erythrorhynchus
CTTCTTAACCTGTTAGAATTCTAGTTTCTTAACATGCCAGGCTATGTATAAATGATGCATATGATCTATCTTGTTTTATCTGAAAAATATAAGCAATATTCTTACTATATCTTTATTATATCTAAGACTAAGTTCTTGGAGTCTCTGCAGAAGCCCTGGTATCTAAGACTATGTTTTTCAACCTTCACTAGGAACTTGCATGTCTACACTGGCATTTAAGACCTTTTGCTTACTGAAAGCACTTAAAACTTGTTCTACTTACTTAGTAACTTGCCTGCTTATTCTAAAACTTAAACTTATACCTCTACCATATATGTAAGTAACTTAACATATTAACTTATAATTCTCCCTTTTGTGTGAGTGGCCTAACATATGTCAATCCATCCAAAGGTTTTAATTCAATCCCTGCACTTTGAGTTCTTTCTGAAGAATTCAGAGAAACTCTTGCCTTCCTGACTCCAACAGGTTCAGAAAACAACAAAGATCACAAGTCGAGGGACTCTGCAACTTAAAAAGGCATGCCAGGTAGAACACAGGAATTTTATAAAAATGGACCCCCTACACACTATTCTGCATAGCTTCAGCCGCACATCTATCCACGTTTTACAGATTTGCCTAGGAGGAGGTGGTCAACCTAGAGACTTTGACTTTGTGTTTACTTGAACCCTAACCCTAGGTGTAACCCTAACCCTAGCCGTAAGCCTAACCCTAGCCAGAGTAGTTAAACCTGCATGGGGGTGATTCCAGAGGCAAGCAGAAATGTGAGGAGCTCCCTGCCATGTTGTGGCAGTCCTATGTTACATTTGGTAAACCTTTTGTAACTGCAGAGTCCCTGAATCTCTGAGCTTTAGTTTTCTGAACTCTAACCCAAGGCCTAACCCTAACCCTAGGTGTAATAGTAACCCTAGGAATAGCTGTACAACGTGCATAAAGGTGAGGCTGGAGTCAAGCAGAAATGTGAGGCACAAGCCATGTTATGGTAGTCATGCATTCTCCTTCCCATTCCATTTGTAGCTGTAGCATCCCTGGAGCTGTGGTCTTTGCAGTTATCTCAACCCTAATCCTAGGCGTGACTCTAACCCTAGGCATAACAGTATTCCTACGATGAGCACCTAAACCTGTATGGGAATAAACCTGGAGGCAAGCAGAAAGGTGTGATGGGAGCCATGTTGTGGCAGTCCTATGTTATCCCTGGCATGCTTTTTGTTGTTGCAGAGGCTGTGAAGCTGAGGGCTTTCTTAATTTCTGAACCCTAACCCTACCTGTAACCCTAACCCTAGGCTGAGCATCTAAACCTGTATGGGAGTGAGGCCAGAGGGAAGCAGAAATGTGTGGATAGAGCCATGTGGTGGCAGTTCTGTATTTTCCTCGGCATAACTTTTGTAGTTGCAGAGTCCCAAAACATCTGGGCTTTGTGCTTTTCTGAACCCTAACCATAGCCTTAACCCTAACGCTAGCTGTAGTCCTAACCCTAGGCTGAGTATTTAAGCCAGTCTGGGGATGAGACTGGAGCCAAGCATATAGGTATGGAGGGAGCCATGTTTTGGCAGTCCAATTTTCCCCTTGGCATGCCATTTATAGTTGCAGAGTCTCTGAAACTCTAGGCTTTGTGGTTTCCTGAACTCTAACCCTAGGCCTAACCCTAACCCGAGGTGTAACCTTAACCCTCTCTGTAACCCTAACCTTAGTGTGAGTACTTAAGCCTGTATGGGGGTGAGACTGGAGCCAAGCATATATGTGTGGTGGGGGCCATAATTTGGCAGTCTGGTTTTCTAATTGGCATGGCTTTTCTAGCTGCAGTGTCCCTGGAGCTCTAGGCTTTGTAGTTTTCTGAACCCTCACTTTCGGCATAACCCTAACCCTAGCTGTAACCCTAACCCTAGGCTGAGCAGTTAAACCTGTATTGAGTGAGGCTGGAGCCACACAGAAATGTGTGGAAGGTGCCTGTGGAGGGATCAGAGCCCTCCACAAGGTCTCCCTAGCAAGCTATTGCCAAAATAAATATTGCTTAGTCATGGTGACTGAGCTAAGAGACCCATTTCCCACCTTGGGACCCCATTTTATTGCCTTTTAAGACTATTGGTCATATTTCCTTGGCCCTAAATGATTGGCTCTTCTGTCAAGCCATACCTAGCCTATAAAAAACCCCTGCTTTTTCTCCAGTTCAGGGGAATGAAACTGTCACTGAACCCCCTTTGCAGAAGCTGCCAATAAGGGATTCTGTGGAACTGCCACAAAGCTCTTCCCATCTCTTTTCCTTGAGTCGGCCAGGGTACATTGCTAGCTACATTGAAATCAGTAAAAGCTGAAAGTAGTAAAAAAGCTGATCGCCTGAAGCCCAGGCCTTGCTTGCATTGGTACCCTGCAGCTGAGACTGCCTGGGGCCCCTGGACAAGCTGTTCCTTGCGGGACCATGCTATCCAAGACGTCTGTGGCAGCCGGGATCAGACTGACCCCCAGCATCAATCACAACAGAAGCCATGATGTGGAAGTCCTGTGTTCCTCTCGGCATGCCTTTTGAAGATGTAGAGTCCCTGGAGCTCTAGACTTTGTGGTTTTATGAACTCCAACCCTAAGCGTAACCATAACCTTAGCAGGAACCCAAATCCTAGCTGGAGCACCAAGACCTGTATGGGGGTGAGACCTGAGGGAAGTAGAAATGTGTAGAGGGAGCCATGTTGTGGCAGTCCTTCAATCTCCTTGGCATGAGATTTGTACCTGCAGTGTAGCTAGAACTCTGGGCTTTGTGTTTATAGGAACCCTTACCCTGGGCTTAACCCTGACCCTACCTATAACCCTAACCCCAGCCAGAGCAGTTAAACATGTGTGGGGTTGACAGCAGAGGGAAGCAGAAATGTGTGGATGGAGCCAAGTTATCGCAGTCCTGCATTCTCCTTGGCATGCCTTTAGTAGTTTCAGAGTCCCAGAACCTCTGGGCTTTGTGGTTTTCTGAACACTAACCCAGGGCATAACCCTAACCCTAGCCTGAGTATTTAAGCCTGTATGGGGTGAGACTGGAGCCAGCGATATAGGTATGAAGGGAGCCATATTTTGGCAGTCTGGTTTTCCCCTTGGCATGGCGTTTGTAGCTGCAGAGTTGCAGGAGCTCTAGGCTTTGTGGTTTTCTGGACCCTAACCCTAGGCATAACCCAAACACTAGCCATAACCCTAAGCCCAGATTGAGTACCTAAATCTGTATAGGGGTGAGGCCTGAGGGAAGGAGAAATGTGTGGATGGAGCCAATTTATGGCAGTCCTGCATTCTCCTTGGCATGCTTTCTGTAGTTTCAGAGTCCCAGAACCTCTGGGCTTTGTGGTTTTCTGAACACTAACCCTAGGCCTGACTCTAACCCTAGCCGTAACCCTAACCCTAGGTGTAACACGAATCCTAACTGTAGCTGTAAAATGTACCTAGGGGTGAGGCTGGAGTCAAACAGAAATGTGAGGAGGGAGCCATTGTTATAACAGTCCTGTGTTCCCATTGTCATGCCTTTTGAAATTGCAGAGTCTCTGGAGTTGTGAGCTTTGTGATTTTCTGAACCCTTACCCTAGATGTAACCATAACCCTAGCAGGAACCCAAACCCTAGGCTGAGCAGATAAACCTGTATGAGGATGAGGCCTGAGGGAAGCAGCAATGTGTGGACCCTAATCCTAGCTGTAACCCTAAGCCTAGGCTGAGTACTTAAGCCTTTATGGGGTGAGACTTGGAGCCCAGCATATAAGTGTGGATGATGCTAGGTTTTGGCAGCCTAGTTTTTGCACCCTTGGCACTCCAAGAGTTGCTGGAGCTATGGGCTTTGTGCCCTAAGCCTAGGCGTGACCCTCACCCTAGACGTTACCCTAACCCTAGCCAGAGCAGGTAAACCTGTATGGGGGTCTGGCTGGATCTAAGCAGTGACGTGTGGAGGGAGCCATGTTTTAATAGTCCTGTGTTCCCCTTGGCATGCCTTTTATAGCTGAAGAATAGCTGGAGTTCTGGGCTTTTTGGTTTTCTGGACCTGAACTTTAGTTGTAAGACTAACCCTAGACATTGTAGTGAAAGCTGCATGGGGTGAGGCTGGAGGGAAACAGCATGGTGTGGAAGGCACCATCTTGTTGCTGCCCTTTTTTTTTTCCCTTGGTATCCTTTTTGTGGTTGCAGAGTACCTGGAGGTCTGGGCTTTGCTGTTTTCTGAATCCTAAGCCTTGGAGTAACCATAACCCAAGGCATAGTCCTAACCCTAGGTGTAACCACAACCTTTGGTTTAGCAGAAAATCTGCATGGGGTGAGGCTGGAGCCCAGTAGAATGATTTGGAGGGAGCCATGCTGTTGCAGTCCTGTGTTCCTCTTGGCATGCCTTTTTTATCTGCAGAGTCCCAGGAGCTTAGGACTTTGTGCTTTTCTGGACACAAACCCTAGGTGTAAGCCTAACCTTGGACAGAGCAGTAAAAGCCTCATGGGGTTGTGGCTGTACCGAAGTAGAAAGTTCTGGATGGAGCCATGTTGTGGCAGCCCTGTGTTCCCCTTGGCATGCCTTTTGGAGCTGCAGTGTGCTTGGATCTCCAGACTTTGTTTTTCTAACCTTACCTTATGTGTAACCCTAACCTTAGGTGGGGCAGTAAATGACATCTTTTGCTGAGTCTTTTCTGTTAGCATATCACTGGTTGTAATTTGAACATTTTGGTGGAGATAATGTTGGGGCAATTTTGTTTCTTCCTAGGTAGGTTTTTTCATTGTAGTGTGTGTGGAGCTCTAGGGTTGGTTTTATTTTGAGCCCTAACCTTATGCTAAACCCTGTACCTGAGTTGAGAAGGAAAAGACACTTTTTTTCTGAGGCTTAGGTGGCCAGCACGTGGCTGGTTCCATGAGGAGGTGTTCAAAGGACCATGTTGGGATGGCTTTGTGTTTTTTTGAAGTCTAACCTTAAGACAAGCAGTAAAAGTAGTGTTTTCCTGAAACTGAGGAGGCCATTTTTTATGGTTTATAAACAAATTTAGGCTTGGAATACTATGGAATGAGTGTTTCCTTTAACAAAAAGCAATTCCAACAATCCTTTTGTACCAATGACATATTAAAACCAGTAGATGAAAGTGAAAAAAACCCAACTAATTATTGACAAGAGTGCCAGCACTGCACGGGAAAAAATAGTGAGAAGATGCTAGATACTGAACTGTCAAACCCCCACCTCCGCTTACACACAGCCACACCAGAATAAAAAGCCCCTAAATGCCAGGGAAAGAGAAAATAAAACCACAATGGCTGCAACGTGGTGTGGAGGAGAAAAGAAATAGTGCTGGCTTTTGTCTTAGGGAAGGAAAAAGCCAAAGGGTTCTTGCAGCAGCTCAGGCAAAACCAATGGGAATCTGTTGAATCTCTGATGTTTGTCTCCTCTTCACAGCAGATGAAGCTGGCAAATTTAGTGTCCTTTTGCTGAGTTGGCTTTTCCAAGGTCTGGAGCCTGGATGGGGAGCAGCTCCTTGGCTCCCTGCCAGTCCCCCGCTTCTCGCATGGATAGTTCTCTCATGCCACAGACCAAACCAAACGGAACCGTTCAGGAAAAAGCACAAGCTGCAGGCTCCAAGTCCACAGAAAGGGNGCAGTCTCCAAGTCAACAGAAAGGGAAAAAAAAAACAGAAACAAACAAAAAAAAAAACAACTTCTTGCCTAAGCTAACAAAAAACTCAAGTAGCTAAGCAGCAGAGTAACTCCATCACAGGGCACCACTGATGCCTGAAAGGGAGGCTTTGGAAGAGCTGGGGCAGCAGCCCCAAGGCTCCCCCCTCCCTGGACCCACTGAAAGCTACAGCAACCATTTCTGGGCATAAGGCAGACAATCAGAGAATAGCAACCCCGCCCAAGACAGTTAGTGATTTTCAAGACGAAGCATTGTTTTCTATGAGAAGATTACTTGTACCTCTTTCCTGTTAAGTAACGAATATTTGGAATTGTTTTCTTTTCAGGCCTGCTACCTAAATTTATATGTCATATGTGTTATCATTTTATTCTTATTTTAAAGCCTGGTTCTTGAATGATGATCTAGCTGTGGATTATTGGGTGAGCATTAGATATTAATCTTCCCTGAATTTTTGTTATATAGTCGTTCAGTGATGCTATTGGTATTTTGTGGGTACCATCTGTCAGGAAAAATTATAAAGCAATGAGGTTTCTTTTTTTTCCCTAATGTGTCCTATGAAATAATTGGATGAAACTGAAGCTTCCAAAAGCAAGACAATTAAACTCTTACAGTAAAAAAATTTACTAGGAAATGTAATGTGATGAAAGATAAGAAACAATAAAGTTCAGTGTCTGGAGATTTGCTGCAAGTTGTCACTCTCATAAAGTTATTTAAATAGTTAACATGGTTCCATTTTTTAAAATTAAACACAGTGGTTTCTCTCCGAATTACCTGAAACAGTCAATTACCCCCTCCTTTTACATGTTGATTTTAATTTTTAATTATCTGGTTTTGTTAACTATCTATGTTTCAAAGTCAGAGGATGAAAATATCCAGTGGTACAATCACCTGGCTGATGATGCACAAAAATGGTGACATTATGGGATTTGTCTTCACCTGTTTTGTTAACACTATTAGATAAATGGATTTGTTTAAATCACAGCCATTGAAGTTTCTTGAAAAATAAAACCAACTGATTACACTGTATTATTCATGTAACTTGATCTAAAATTGATTTTGCTGAGCACACAAAATGTTAAGTAACAGAATGAGAAGGAGCCTAAAATCTTTTGCTGGACAATAAAAAATATTAAAAAAATAATTCTGCCCTGGCTTTTGAACTTAAAGTGCTTCTTTCATGGTAGTATTCCATTAATAGCAGATAGATAAATGGAATCTTTTCATGTTGCTCAAATAACGGTTCTTATCAAAATGCAGTCTAACCTAGTGAAACATTTGCAATACAGAGGAAGTTCACACATACAAAAGAAAAAAGACCTTGAATGAGAGTTTTTTCACTGCTGGGCAGGGAAATGCTAATTACAAAGTTTTTACTAACTAAACAAATCCTTCTTATTTTATTGCAGATTATACATATTAAGCCTAGAGCTTAGTCTAAGATTTGTAGTAAGATAAACTTAGTAGTACCTACAAAAAGAAGGGAACAGAGAAAGTCTGAAGATACAGGAATGAAACTGGAATGTTGCTTCTTTCCTTATATACTCCTGAAGGTCAGTATGGGAGAAAAGTATCCTACAGTTTTCAGTTAGGCTCTTGTTTCCCCTCTCCTATCCATAACATTTAGGCAATTTAATTTGTCATAGCAGGGCTCTAGATGTGATCCTTGAAAATGTGGCATGCTAGTTTGCTATACTGAGCTTGTTTCAGCATTATAAAAAAAAAAATCCATCTTGCTAAGTGCCAAGAAGGGTGAATTTTAGTTCAGTGGATAATTTAAGGTTCACTGAGGAGCAGTTTGAAGATATGCATCTTTTGGTTATGCAAGAGTTTATGTTTGCTGGTTGGACAAAATAAAATTAAGGAAGTTAGCAATGGTACTAAATGTCTCAATTCTTGTGGCGGGACTAATTCTGTATGTTAACTTATATTATTGCTCAACAGAAAGAAAAATATCTGTCAATCACTAGGGTTAAAGCTGGATGCTGAAAGAAGAATTTCTGGATAGAGGGAAATAACGAGAAAAATAAAGAAATAGAGATATATTCTGAGTAAATCAACTAATATGAACAGGCTACTTGAAAATGTCCTAGAGTACTGGTTTGGCACAGCCTGGTTTCTGGTAGCAGGGGGGCCACAGAGGTGGCTCCTGTGAGGAGCTGTTGGAAGCTTCCACCATGTCTGGCAAAGACAATCCCTGATGGCTCTGAGGATGGACATGCTGCTGGCCAAAGCTGGGCCAATGAGAGAGGCTGGTAACACTTCTGTGATGACATATTTAAGAACAAAATCAAAACAAAAGTCACGGCTTTTGCTTCTAGTCAGAGAAGAGGCGGAGGCGAGAACATATGAAGGAAACAACATGGAGACCCCAAGGTCAGGGGAGAAGGAGGGGAGGAGGTGCTCCAGGCACCAGAGCTGAGATTCCTCTGCAGGCTGTGGTGATGACCATGGTGAAGTAGGTTGCCACCCTGGAGTCCGTGGGTCCATGGGGAATGCAGAGATCCACCCACAGCCCATGGGGAGGTGCCCATGCCAGAGCAGGTGGATGCCTGGAGGAGGCTGTGATCCAGTGGAAGACCCAGTGGAGAGGTCCCTGCTTCCAGGCTGGAGCAGCCTGTCCTTGGAGGACTGCACCCCATGGAAGAGGGACCCATACCACAGCAGCTTTGGGAGGACTAAATGCCCATGGGAGGGACTCACATTGCAGCAGTTTTGGGAGGACTGCTGGTTGTGAGAGTGGACCCACACCAGAGAAGTTCTCGGAGAACTGTCTCCCGTGGGAAGGACCCCATGGCCTCATAGGGGAAGGACTGCTCTTATGGAGCAGTGGAAAAAAATCTCAGTGATGAACTGACCAAAAACCCCATACCCTGTCTTCCTGTGCTGTCGGTGGGAAGGAGGGAGGGGCTAGGGGGTGGGGAGAAAGTGTTTCATGGGCTTTTTTTACTTCTCATTATCCTTCTCTGATTCTGTTCGTAATAAATTTCACTTTGTAACTAAAGTCGAGCCTGTTTTGCCCTTGAAATATTTCTCCTGGTCCTTATCTCACTCATGAAGCCTTCATTAACTTTTTTTCCTTTTCCCTCTTTTCCTCAGCTGAGGCAGGGGAGGGTGAGTGAGCAACTCAGTGGGTGCCTAGTGTTGGGCCACTGTCAAAACATGATATCTAGTTTTCAGTGTTAGTTTCCAACAACTTGAAAAAATAGGTTTTCAGTGGCTTGAACTAATTATTTTTAATGGCGAGATTGTTATTGCTATGATTGTTCAACCCTATAACATTAGCTTAATGAAATTTACTTTTTGTATTATTTCATAGAAATACTCTATAAGAACTCTATATCTATTGAAGTAACTCATTCTTGTACTTATATCTGATGGGCAAATAAAAGCACAAACACTAGTATTTATATTAATGAGGATTTACGCATTTAGCAATGAAAATATAATCTCTTTGCATGGACTGAAAATTTATGACTACTAAAACTTAAATTGACAACACCAGTATTGTCATTTTTTGTCTGCATAGAGAATTTGGCTTTGTAGAGCAATAGAAAGTCATATATCACATGCTGAAATTGGGAAGAATTTAGTTAAACCCCTTTTACAAATACTTAAATACTTATCAGCTCTTTCACAAAAAAAACCCCAAACCAAAATAAATGAGAAATTCTTATGAACTCAGGTGCTATTCTGTACATTCTTTTCCTATGGAGTTGTAAAAATGCATGCAGAAATAGAATCCAACAATTCTTCTGTTTAGAAAGTTAATAATGCCTGTCTTCTAACTTTGATAATACAGTGATCTAGATGTTAATTAACCCTGTTTTATCTTGCTGTGCCACAAACCTATATACTCTTGTTCCCATGTGCATATACACTTCTATTTGTTCTTCTACAAACTCTCTTTAGTCATCTAATAATTTATTCAGTTTTTTCAATTCTTATTGAAGTTTAGTTACTTGATTTTGGAAGTTTTAATGGAAATATCCTTAGAACTTGGAAAAATTCTTGGTCATCAGGAATCCAGAGGGACTAGAGGTGGGTCTTTAAAAGCATAGCCAGCCATCTGAAACATAATCCTATAACTGTACTATAGATTTCTGCTTCTTTTCAGTCTCCCATGGGCACTACTAGCTTGTAAACAGTTCATAATCTCATTATAAAACAGGGTTAGCAAGAGACCAAGAAGATCTGACAGTTAAATCAGAATTCCCATTCACATGGTGATGCACATGCATTGTTTTGCAGAGGAGGTTTCTTTGGTGCTGCAAAGCAAGTTCTCTGGATGCCTTCTAGGACACTTTCCCTTTTTGAGTATGCAGGCAACATTTTCCTGTTCGTCAGAAGATTGAAGCAAACCCGATTAAATTTGTTCTCAGTCTGGGAGCAAGAAATTAACTTTGAAAATGATTTAAATGTCTTGCCTGGGGAGGGCCTTTTGCCACTTTGAGTTCAACAGTTCAATTTGACAGAGCTCTCTGCCAGATTTCTAATGTATAATAGGTAGGTGTAAGGGATGAAAATGAAGTGGTGTTTTTGGATTTATATTAGCTGAACTTTTATATTTAGTTTACTGTGTGGTTTTTGTTCTGCTATTATAAGAAAAACTTGTTTTGAAGGACAATTCTGGTAAAGAGGCTTATGGCTACATTAGTGTGCAGTCAAGCATATTTGAAGAAGGACACCTGATTGAAGACCTGATGCTCCACTGGTATTTTGGGGCTTTTCACTTTTGACAAGCTTTATTCTGATTATATGGACTGAATGCTTTCCCCTGTTTTTCTGTACTTCCATCACAGGCAGAGGCAGACAGCATTCAGAACTGCTTCGTTCATGTTCAGGCACAAAAATATTTTGTTTAACTCAATTCACTCTATTCTCATGCAACATGCCAGCTGTGATTAATAAGCAGTACCCAAAGAAAAAGGAAGTATAATCATAGAATCATAGAATAGTTTGGGTTGGAAGGGACCTTTAGAGGTCATCTAGTCCCACACTTACGTACATTCAGGTTCTTCAGCTAGTCACAAACCTGATCTAGTCTTACAGTGGGAAGCACTTTGCTCCCTCAGTTCCCATCCTGCAGTCCATTCCCTTGAGAGGTGTGGAAAGAGGTTGCTATTGAAGATTGAGGCAAAAAAGCTTACCTCAGCCTTCTTGTTTGCAGTTTGTCAGTCTTGCTGATCTCTGATGGGCTATACTTAATTTGACCTTAATTTTCACTCTATATACCTATACCATACCTATAGAAGCCCTTCTTGTTACTCTTTACATCCCTTGCCAAGTTCAGCTCTGTCCACATCTTGGCCTTTTTGACCTCATCCCTACATAATTAGGCAGCATTCCTATACTATTGCCAGAATAATTATCCTTGCTTTCACTGTCTGTGTATTTCCTTCTTGCCCTTTGATTTGACCAGTAAGTCTCAAATCAGCCATGCCAATCTCTTGCATTTCTTGCCTGATTTCATATAGCTGAGGATCCAGAGCTTTTGCACTCTATGGAAAGCATCACTGAAGATCTGCCAGCTCTGTTCTGCACCCTTATCCTGAAGATAGTTTCTCATTAGTGCCTGTCCACTAGCTCCTTGAACATCTGGAAATTTGCTTCCCTAAAATTCAGGGTCATGACTTTGCTCTTCACATGGCCTGTATCCCTCAGGATTGTGAACTCTACCACTGCATGATCACTGTGGCCCAGGCTGCCTCCAGTCTTGTGAGTGAGCCCCAGTTAGCTCACTTACATTTGTGGCCATCAGTCCTGTATTGCATCCCCTCTGGTAAGGCTGTCTATAACCTGACTTAAGAAGTTATCCTCCATGCTTTGCAGGAGTCTCCTGGATTGCCTACAGCTCATTGTACAACTTTCCCAGCAGATGTCGGGGTGGTTGAAGCCCCCTGGGAGGACAAGAGCCTGTGAGCATGATGCCTCCTATAGCTGCAGCAAGAAGGCTTTGTCAGTAGGGTCCCTTTGACAGAGATCAACCACAAGGTTCCCTTTGTTACTCCTGTCTCAAATTCTTGCCCACAAGCTTTCAACCTGCTCAGAGCTATTCCTCAGGGACAGCTCTTCATAGCATATCCATTTCTTGATGCAGAGGGCAACTTCTCCACCCTTCTTTCCTCCCCTATGTCTTCTGAACAGTCTGTAGCTATCAACAGCCTTTCCCCTTGGTCTTAAAATTTAAGAGCCAGACGTGGTTAAGGGATAAAGGGTTTTTACTTTGGTATTTAATAAGAATCCTTATGGTGCACCACTTCACCAAGGTGGGATGTGCCACAGTGCACACACAGTAAGTCGTGTATACAATTTTATAGACCTTACAAATTAGCATATCTAACAAAGGTGCCCCAATGAGAGGCTTGAATGAATAGCATGATCTCCTCCCATCTGGAGGAATTCCCTCCTGGATGAGCCAAATCTTTAGTTTACAGGATGTACTCGAGAGAGGACCTTGGTCTCCCAAGATAACCTGGGGCTTTCCAGCCTCCTACTACAAGGCCTTTAGGATGTTTGTTTTCTGGCCTAACAAAATACTAGGACTATGCTAAGTTATCTGACTTAAGGAACTACAAGTATGCAAGCTAAGAGTGCTGAGGATACATAAGAGGTTTATAAAAGAAAAGGCAAAAAATCCCCTTGGCATCATTTCAGTAGTGGAAACTAGATAGGAGGTAGTATAAGAGCAGGTAACGTGTTATGGGAGCTATGAAATTAGATAAAACTAGATTTTTATGGCAAATGTCCTGATAGCTTTGGTCAAGTTAAGCTTACATCCTCTTTACCTTCCGACATAGTGCTGTGATGCTCTGAAAGAAAAGCTGGGAGTGAGAATATGTGGCATCATTATATTTGGAATCATTTAGGCTGTAAAAGACCTTTGAGATCATTGAGTTCAACCATCTGCCTCCTTTGATATCCTGAAACTCCTTGCAGTTTCAAAGAAAGAATAATTTTACTTGTGGATTTTGTGTCAGTTTTGTTGGGTTTTGGTTTGGTTTTTTCTGTTTGGTTGGTTTTTTGGTGTTTTTTTTTTTTTTTTTTGAAAAAAATTAATGTATTTTCTTCTAGAATATGAAGATATGAGAATTTAAGGAATAGACTAAGAATGCATCCTGAAGTGAAGGAAATTAGTCCTTCACTTGTAGTGCAGCTTGCATGAAAACTCCAGTGAGGAATGAGAGGTAACAAACACAGCTCCTTAGTATTCCTACTTTTGATGAAGTTTCATACTTTTTTGAAGCTTCCACTTTTTCATGTCTAATTCTCTGGGTATGGTGTGGAGGATTGTATCTAAAAATAGATGGTATTTCACCAGACTTCTAATATCTGAGGCTGAAGTCTTCCATTGCAATAATCAAGTTCCATCGTGAATGGATCAGATAATCCAGAATGCATCAGATAATTCCTTGGTTCTCTGACAACCTGAATCATCATTGCCTTCAGTATTTATCTATCATTCCCTTAATTCCACAGTTCATTAGAGAGATGCAGTCTCTGAGATATGTTCTCAGTTAGATCAAAATTAAATGGAAAGCATATAGACCAAATTTATGGTCAGCAGACTGCACCAATTATTTGTCTCAAGTGCCAGTGACTTATAAATAAGTTAATCTGAGACTGTAAAGGTTTAGGTAGCAGAAATACCAGATGCAGCTACAGTATGAAAGGTGAGATGGCAAGTTTAACAGCAACAATAACAAGCCAAATACTGTTATGGTAAAGCACTGTGAAGCTCAAAGAGGACAGACAAACACAGCACTTTCCACTAACAGCAGAAATGAGAGATGTCAAACCAAATGCTTCTACATGGTGACAGTCCTGATATGGCAGCAATATGAGAGCTGTGAGGGAGAAAGCAGTCATTAGACATGATATGGAGAGGTGTCTTTTAAGACTGGAGAGCAGGGTGATGACAGTGAAGGGTCTTTATCCACTTGTTGCAACAAAAATCTGAGTAAGGCTTATCAAAATATCTGTGTACATAAAGCTATCTTGAGGACAGGAGGAAATATTAACCGAGTATTTGCTTGTCATTGGTTGCACAATCTAGTCAGTAATATTTACTCTCATTTTACTCTCATTTAGTAATTTTTTTTCTCTGATTAAAGCAATCTACTACATAGTCCCACCCTAAGGGGTTAGCAATAGCAGAGCTGCTTCTCAAGGGAGGATGAGCCAGGAGTCAAGGGAAGGCAACCATGGTGCAAGCAGAGAATGTGAAATTACTGACCAGAGAAAAATCTAGCAAGACTGGTGTGGTAAAGGGAAAAGGTCCATCCACAGTCCTAGATAAGGTGAGATAATGAGTCAGGTTTAGGTCCAGCCAGGAAAACCTGAGGACAAGTTTGGAAATCTGGCTGTACTGGAGGACTGAGGGCTGTCCAGAAGTCAGGGCCAGGCATTGGCCCTGCTGCAGCAGCTCTGGGGCAGGGACCAGCAGCCCCAGGCTGGGCTGAAATGTGGTCCTGGTCTGCAGACAGGGCGAGTGAGGGTGCTGGGGATCTGCACAGGGACAGAAAGTGATGGTAGCACTCTCAGGGTCCTGACAGCTTGACTAAATATCACATTCCATTGACAATTGTTTCAATTGTATCTAAGCTATTCTCAATGTTTATTCTCTGAATGCTTCTAGCTGCAAAAATGATTACAGTTTTTTACTATGAATGGAGAAGAATCAATACCAAACATATAATCTGAACTTTCTTGAGCTTTGAAGAAAGTTACACATGGCTCCAAGTCCAGTATTTAAGAGCACTCCTCTTTGTGATTAGACTATAAAATATTTCTAATGATATTTCTATTTGTATGGTTTGATATTTCTAGTTGTATGGTTAGTAACATAACTCCATTTTGAAATGGGGTTTAGAAGTGGAATAATCACTTATAAAATCCACCTGTTCCTGCTGATGAATTGTTGTAATACTATGTGCACCACAAAAGGAGCTTAGTCTGTATTCCTTTCCAGGGGGCAGATCCTCTGTCATGATAATTTCAGTGTGTGATTTTGAAAACCTCAATTCTACATTAGAAAAGGCTGTAAAACAGAAGAACAACATAGATAGCAGTGGATATCTAATACAACCAGATAGGTTCATCACCTTCCACTTAGCTTGCCATGTCCCCACTTGCCAGCTTCTGAGCTAGCATTCTGACAAGGAAGAGGAGGTACTGTGTATGAGCTTGCTGAGATGCAGTAGTATTTAGAAAGGGGCAGGGAATGCTTTATCTGGACTTAATCTCTCTAAGCCTAGAAACAGTCCAGCTTCCTTGTCTTCAAGCTAAGCACTAGAAATAGCTATTTGAAGAGGTAATTTCTTGTTTTATTAATTTATCTCTCGTTCCTTCAATGAAGTAGATTTTCTGTATATTGTTCTGGCTTTGTGCAACAGATTAATTTTAATGTGTTTATGCTTCACTTTGCAAATATAAAATAAAATAATTTGTGTGATAGACAAACCCCAACACTTCATATTTTCCAATTTGTTCGATGCTTCTGATTTTAGCAGAGGAACTTCACAGAACTTCTGGGTCATGCAGAAGCAAAGCCATTTTTACCATTAATAGGGATGAGACTGTAAGTTACACTTTCATATTTAAAAATTTAACAACCAAGCAAAATGTAGAAGGAGACAAGGTTTGGAGGAACAAAGCATATAAATCATGATGTTTCCTTTTGGAAGAAACATGGAGAATAATAAAATTTCCATGTTCCCATCAAAAAGGAGAACAGACTTTTTTATCCTCTTCTATATGTATGGGAGTATACTGCACTATGCTATTGCACAGTCAGAAGATTTTCTTTATGCTTGCAGGATAAAATTGCCCAAGCAAGCTTTTGTTCTAAAGGTGGAACTTTTATAAAATATAGACACTGAAAGGAGGGGCACATAAGTCAACGTAAGGGAATAAACTAATTATGGCTGACTGGATCTTGAATATTTATAATACAGCCAGTAGCAGCTCCCTTTGGGCCCCTTGTTTACCAAGTCTGTTGAATTTATATGTCCTGACAGGACACATAGTTCTGAAAAGAGCTATGTGCATAACATCAGATATGGCTGGAATACTTACAGGCTGTAAGAATTCATTCATTAAGGCTGTGTCTTTCTTAAAAAATACAAATTTTGAGTACCTTTACTGCTGAAAGAGTTCAATGGATATTTAAAAAAGGAAAATGTAGGAAGCTGAAAAATGGGACCTAATATTTTGACAGAAAGGTTGACCTTTGCTCCCCTGATTATGCCAGGTTTTTGCCTCAAAACCATTCCACTAAGCAAGGCATGATTCCCAAAAGCCTGTCAAACATCATATGACATTTCTGTCACTTTTCCTTATCGCTGGAACATGATGCAGAAAGTAATGTTTTGTCTTTGAGGGCCAGTACAAAAGCAGGGCTTGCATCAATGGCAGAATTGACAGCAGAAACAGACTGAAATGAGACTCTGCCTTGGTGTGGGATCAAGCATCACACACCTTCAAACAGGATTTATGAATCATTGTCCATCCAGGTGACAAGTGAAATCTGTTTTTCCCACTCCCCTACTATCTATACAGTAAGTTGCCAAATTTTTACTATACAGTAAATTGACAAATCTTCCTGTGTGGCCTTTTAAAGTAGGGAAGACCAAGCAGAGAAAAAACTGTTTGAAAATAACTTTTGAGAAAGAATACCTTGAAAAATGTAGTTGCACAACAGATTCAATTGATGTGAGATTATGCTGTCAAAAATCTTTTATACCCAGAGCTTCTTCAAATACAGCTGGACACTGAGACAAGTGGAAGTCATAGGCATCTGAAATAGGATAAGAATCATTTGTTAAAAAAATCATGGACAACCAGTGCTGATCCAAAACTCTGGGGTGAGGTTTGTATTTTGGAGGCTTTGGCTCATCACAAATCCCATGCCTCATCTTCATGGTGGCTCATGAGGATGTCCTAATTGCAAGCCAATTGATTGACAGCTATGAGGAGGTGCATGGCATCCCAGCCCATGTTGCACAGGTAATGAGTTAAAGAGAAAGGAAGTAGAGTTTCCTCTTTCTTCTCTTTCATCTCCTCCTCAGTCTGGCCCAGTGGATGAGTTGAGGTCCTTGCAAAGGCTAATGATCTGCTCTAGGTCTGCAGAGTGAGCTTGTGGTGGGCAGATATAGCAACTGCTAACAGGCATAGAGTGGTGGCAAACAGCATCTCTGAGGGCAGAGTAAGAGTGAAGAGGGGCTCTGGGGAGTAATCAGCTGGCTGGTGGGCTTTGGGGTGGCACAGTATTGTGTCACTGTTGGTCAGATGCTGCAGCACCATACCTGGGTAGGTGACAGAACCAGGGACACACTGCACACAACACGTGTTTTTACTGTAGTTTAACAAACACACTCAATGATACTGTACTGTATTTGTACATGTGCCCTTGGAAATGTGATTTTTTTCCAAACAGCCTTCAGAGTGCTCTTTCATTAGAGATTTTTTTATTTTTCTGGCAATTACTGAAAAGCCCTTCAACTGAAACAAACAACACTCTGTCCTTCATGGCTTTAAATGGGGGTGAAGTAATGAGATTTTAAACTGATTTTATTTTAATGAGGACAACACTGTAAAATCTGACAATAAATATGGCTTATGCTACCAGCATTGTAAAAGTAGCCTGCAAGTTTATATTCTTGAAAGAAAGTTTATGAAACAAAGCAGGAAATATTTTGCCACCTCACTCTGTTAAAAAGTCTGCCCATTCCTTCCTGATTCGTCAATGAACTGGACTACCTGATAGCCTAAGGCTCAGGCCCACTCAGCACATTAAAATCTCCTATTAATGGTGGGGGGAAAAACAAGTCAAGAAAAAATGATGGACATTGCTAAAATTAGCCCTTAAGAGAGAAGAGCGGGTGTCCAGCACTGGTATGTTCTGCAAAACTTTTGGTGTTAGCATATTTCCCTTATGCTTTATTAATGGCATATATCACATTTAAAATCTGCCAAGCACACAATATGAAATAGTTTACATCCAATATAAAATCAGACCAACAGATTTAGAGAAGCATGCTGGATGAGGAAATGACACTGGGTGTCTCTGTGTCAGCTATGTGGAGTGCAATATGCTTCTCAGATCATCCTGACATTTCAGTGACAGCACTGACCTGCTACCTGTTGCTGAGGATGTATCTCAAATGGTCATTAAATCTAACTCTTTGCAGAAAAAAAGAATGTAGATAGTAATTTCCAGTTAAGAAAATAAAAATCTTGCTTTTTCTTTTTTTTTTAAGAATGTGGTGCTAAAGGAGAGAGACAAAATGTGAAGCAATGAAAAGCAGAATCATAATCATTGCTTATTGTATATATCTTGACAGCAGTAAAGAAAAAAGCAATGCATGTCTTTCTAATGTGAGAAGCAGAAGTATCAAAGACATGCTATTTCAGATTACTGATGTCATGCAATGTACCAACAGAGAAACTCTTCTGCATTTCACTGAAAGTACAGAAGGTTAGCACTTCTCATGAGTGGGCATGGAATCCCCTAGCCATCCAGCACCAGTTTTTTGTCCCCCAAATTATATTTTCCTACATAGAAATACATAGATAATTTCCTACATAGAGAACAGTGTGCTGTAATCTAGTTCAAGTATAAGGCATTGTAGGTGGTAACCATCCTGTGGGTTCCAGTTCAGAGACCTATGTGGGCAGGACTGTTACCTCCTGAAGCCTCAGTCCTGGTTGATGGTTGGTAGTAGAGAGGCAGCAGTATTAGCAGACTTAGTAGAGACTTGCAGTATTAGCAGAAAGCTCAATTATTTCATGGAAATAAAATATAGTCCATGGTTTCACTCAACAAGTGTTTGTTTATACTGGTTGGTTTGCTAGCCTTGGTCTCCAAAATTTTCACTCTGTCACCAGTGCATAAAACTCACAGAATTATTTCTTTACTTACACAATTCATTTCAAATACTGCCACATTTTGTCTACTGGTTTTATAATAATAAATCTGTTATTCTACTCAAGATTATCTCTTGCCCAAAAGAACAGTAACATTATATTTCACTGGCTATTCCAGCAGAAAATATCAGGCAGAGCATATGGAATTTTCATGCTTTCTGAAATATGTTACCTACAGCTGCATTCTGGATTTCATTCCACACACTACACAGGAAAGCTCTAGTATGCTTTTCAGAGAAAATAAAGCAGACAATTCTTTGCTTCTGAACTACAAAGTATGAATCCAGTGCTTATTTTCGCTCTCATTTTGCATCCCAGGAGTAAAAGGAAACTCTTCAATTCATTGCTGAAGGGTGCTAGATGTTTGTTTACTTTGGCCAGATGAAAGGATGGCATTTCAAAAGTGTGTACCCATACATTCCAATTTGTAGGGTTTCAGATGCTGAAAGACTCTATGTTGGCTTTGGGGATAAAGTAAATCATACGCTTTCAGCTTGGCTGTTTATCATTCATGCATTGTTAGAATTCTCTGAACCAACTAAGTGTTTATAACTGCTTATTTAAGACTGCTTTTCAGAGTCCTCAATATAGCATAAGAATATGTTACGGTTGTGACTACTCTAATACATTAGTTCCTGAATCTTATGGGGTGAATGTTTTAAATGTTTTTTTTTCTTTCATCTTCTTCAGCTGTGTCAGTAGTAATTTCCAGTTTATTTTCTAGGAGGTATTAGACAACCTACTGAGACAAGACACAGTGAAGTTAATTCTCATT
>VZTT01050936.1:32180-42619 GCA_013400855.1 Buphagus erythrorhynchus
TGAACCCAGTCTTCCCTTATCTCCTGTTTGTTTGCCATTTACAGACATGGCTGCGTTGGGCTCATTTATATGAGTGCAGGCTCCTTTTCTTGGCAGAGCAGCACAGGCTACTTTTCCCAACATCTATTTGGCTGACAGGAGAGTTCCATTCCTTTCCTGTGTTCCTAACTGGAGGGCTTGGGAAATCATCCCTGTGACTCCTTTTGGACAACTAGAAACCAGACCAAATATTTCCCTTCTATTTTCTGAGCTCAGATGAGTGGTGAATAAAGAAACCAGGTCTCATTGCAGGGAAAAAACAAATCTAAGCCAGTGATGACTGGATGACAGAACAAGCCAGAAGGTCTCCCAGGATGGGGAGTCAGGAGTCAAGGATTAAAAAATAATTACAGCAAGCGACTCATGATGCAAGATGTTCTCAGGAACTTTCTCAACTTTCCTTTAGGTATTGGCAGGAACTGCACTCAGTAAGACTAGCAGAGCATAGTAAGCCTTTACAAAATCATTTTCCTTAGCTAAAGCTTCTGGCACTTGAAATGGTAAAAGGCAGCTACTGTTTAGCTCACAAAGCTGTTACATTTTAGTCAGAATGCAAGAAAATGTGGAGAGATTTAAAATAAGTAACAGGAATTCAACATTTGGGGACTGGATTATACTAGGCACATAAATCCTGCTTTTTATCATTCAGCTTGTGTCTGAGCACTAAATATAAATAGGGATGCAAGGTAGGTTCTTCTGTCCACTGAATGGCTCAGGTCATTGTGCAGGTAATGAGAACAGTGTGGGATATAATTCTGAAATTGCATCAGGGACTGGTGGCTGATGTGATAACAAAGAAACTCCCACCTTCCTAGTTATCTTTGGTCATAGGTCTCTTTAACCTATGTAAAAACTTTGCATTTTAATGTAGTCATGCACTCGTGTAAAATTTCAGAGTCTGGGCACAAAGAAAATTCCACTGACTCTCACCCCTCACCTGCCTCCTCGGGTGTTTGTCCTGTTGCAGACACCGTGGACCTGCCCATGGACCCTGGGTCATATGCAGTCAGTCAGCAGTGTTTGGGGCCCATGGGCTGGATATGTTTTTAATATGTGGTCACAACATGACAGAAAGGTGCCATTAGCTGCATGTGGAGTCAACAGCAGAGCTGTGGGTGCAAAGAAATGTTTCTAGCGAGTCCATTTATATCTCTGCTGCAGTTTAAAGCAGCAGGTAATCTTCCTTCATCTGAGAATGTGTGTAGAGTGTCATGCCATAGGACTGGATACAACATTCTTTTCTGTGTTTGGAAAAAAGAACATTCTCCTGAGCTTCAGTGATACCTATGCAAACATTCACACCACGGGTTTTAGCTAGGAGCCTCAGCTCCCATCTCACCTGGATTCCAGAACTGCACACTCACCTCCAAAGACTTCTGAGTCATGAAAAAAACCTATACTGGCCAGACATAAGGCCCTGAACACTGGCTTGCAATTATCTGTAATGGGAAATTTTTGTTGTGGTACCTGGCAAAACTCTGGGCCAGGTGAGCTACCACCTGGCAGTGCCAAGGCCCAGACCATGGGACAGGACAAGTTTGGGACCTAGCAGTTTCTTAGGGGTGTAGACACCCTTTCTACTAGGCCTGATGTTTCTGGCACAAAACATCATGGGAACAATTCAGTTTCCTTTATAAAGAGTGAGCTGTCATCCAGCTCAGCAACCTCTAAACTGGAGATGTCCTTCATACACAAGTAGTTCCCTCCCTCTACAGCAGTCCTGAAAGGGGGCTGTGGATGGCCAAGGAGGCTTTCAGCAGGCAGACAAATTTTATTCCTTCCTATTTGTATGGATAATTTGTCTTAAGACCAGTAATGACAATAGTGTACTTGTTATCATATTCTTTCCTTCCCAAGCAAGCTATTTTTGGAAGGTAATGTGCAGCTCAGACTGATGGGCCATGCTGCCACAGTCTGATTTCAGTCAAAGGATTTATCCTTTGTATTCCCACATCCTCTTGTCTTTTTCAATTCTACCTAACGAGAATGCTCTTGTAGCTGAAGGCAGGAAGAAATCTGTCACGTACACAGCTCTGCCTCCAGCATGCCTTCCCCCCTCTCTGTCTTGCTCTCTCTCCTTTAATTGGGCTAGAGAGAAAACATTTAGCAATTTCTCTCCCTCTCTCCCCTCATTAGGCTAACGATGACATATTCTGTTTCCAGAGTGTCTGTAGGAGCACAGTAGAGCAGCCACTGCTCATTGTTAACACCAGAGGAAGAAAAGGCTGGTGGCGTGATCCAGAATTTATGTAGATGCATGTAAATGAGAAGATATTTCCTTGGGACCAGATGTAATACAGAAGTGAAAAATCATTGGGGAGAATTTCAGAATCCTGCTTGGTGATGTTTTGAGCTTCCTATTATCTTATAACCTTGGTGTTTTGAGTGTTGATATTATCTTATAACCTTATTGTTCCTAATGAAAGTGCATTTTTCCTCTGGTACATTGATACAGACAAACCTTGGGCTTTTTACATAATTTTTTCAGTGCTTTAAGATTTATTTTGCCTGATTTCATCTATCACTTTTCTAGTTTGTTTTTTTTTCTCACTTTTATCTATTATGGGTTTGTCAGCAGACAAACCCATGTGCAATAAATTAAACATTTTTTTCATACACATGAAATTAGAAATGTTCTCTTTCTTTTTATCCAGCCTATTTTTTATTTATGTTCTTTGTTTATTGTCCTTCCTTCCCTTCTGCCTGCCTTTCTTTCTTCCCTTTGGAAAAAGGTGGTAATGAGCTCTAATAACATCTCTATACTTCATTTACTGCTGCTAATTACAATCAAACTTATCACCCTTTTAAAAATTCTTTTTATTACCATTTAAACCATTTTTATTACCATTATATTCTCAAATCCTAGTCACATTACTGACCTATTTGTCTATAGAGCTAAAAAAATTATAAACTGAGAATTAACCTACAAACAGTACAGGTTTCTATATACCAAAGGAAAATTAGTTTTAATTGCAGATTTGGACAAGATAGGCTGAGGTGACAGAAGAAACTGCATTTAATTCAACTGTATTTACAGCAGACTGAATGATGTATAAATGCAAAATGGATATACTCAATAGTCACTGCCTGCAACTCATTTAATGGAATTATTAAGAAACAAAAGTTCCTATAAATTTGAATCCTGATATTTAATGTGTCTATTGACTTCCATCAGAAATGTTTAAATACTTTAGGACACTGATTAGTAAGCAAAGCCTCATATTATGTCTGAGAGTGAGACAAATAACAGGACCTTCATACAAAAGAATAAACTGAAGCACAGAGTAAAAGTGGCTACTAGAACTTCCCAGAATCACAGTTGTATCTAAAATAAACTAAAAATTGCGAAAATCTTGGGTGAAACTGGAGCTCTATGTGGGTCATGTGTAGCTTCTCCTTTAGAACAGCATTTGGTTTGATCCCCTTTTGTCTTCTTCCACCCCAAGCCAAAGCTCACAGGCTTTTCTGCTGGCCAGCATCAGTTGGCAGGTTTTGGTGTCCCTCAGGATACCCTGTGCAGAGGTACCACTTCCAGAGAGATGCCACAGTAATGTGCATGCTCACAGACATTTCAGGCAAATGGAGTGTCAGGACCTGACTGTGTTCCCAGGAAATATGTGCAAAACTAAGGATGGTTTAAGTGAAGGATGAGCTGAGCCCAGCATCCCAAGCCAGCAGAGTTTGCAAGGAAGTCTCTGTGCAGATTCAATCACTGGTCTCTCTGCCAAGACTGTCAACAAAGGTGCCAATTAGTGCCAGTTGTTATGATGATTTTTGTGATGCCAGCACCTGTCCACTATGAACTGGACTGTGACCACCCTCACATTTCCCATTAGATGCTGAGCAGCTGTCAGGTGGTAGCAGAGCTGAATGATGTATTAGCTTCTGTGCACATCAGTAAGTCAGACAGACTGTATTGTCTCTAAATGGCTTTCATGTCAAATTATTTTAATCTCTCTTTAATAATGCAACTGACTTTGTTCCTTTGATTTTAGTTTGTTTTCTAGCTCATTGATTATTACTCATATAATACCAAGTAACATTGTGTGACAAAAGAAACAAATTCAAATGCAAGCATAACAAGAATTTGAGCTGCAGGCACAAAAATCACACTTGCAAAAATGTACTTACACAGCCTTTTAGTGGCAATAAATTCTGTAATTATAAACCTATCTGACTTCCAGCACAATGTCAGCTTGATAAAGAGACCTGTACGGAGGAGTGTTTGCAGTGGACATGTAGTTTTTAATGTATGCAGACTTGAATACTGTGCACCAGTTCAGTTTGGAGAACAAAAGCAGCTTTTTATATGGAGATGTAAACCAGGTATGCATGCACACACGTGCTGAGATCCTGACCAGGAGACCAGTGTTCCTAGGGGAGTTAGTGTCTCACACAGCCACTGTCCCCAGCAGGCACAGGCCTGCACTGAGCTGTGCACACAGAATGTGCTGTGCACACAGAATGTGCTGTGCACACAGTGTGACCTCCAGGTCTGTGCTGGGCTCTGCACATCCTCTGCCCGCAGGACAAGCTTGGCTGGCTGACTGTAATGAAGTAGCCTGTGGGCAGCTGCCACTGGGTCACAGCAACTCCTTGCCTTTATCTAAAGCAGCAGCAACAAATTCCCATGTGCATATCCTTTCTGGACAGTGAAAATGATTAATGGAGTTAATTTGTTTTAGGAAAACCTTACAGGAACTCAAAAGACTGAAATATTGGGTAACCTTTACATGGATCTGTACAGGATGATGAGCCTCCATGGAGACTCATTTAGTGGTGCATAACGTCAGGGTTTCCCAGCATCTGAATGGATGTAAGATCATCTGTGCTTTTTTTTTTCTTTTTTTTTTAAGTGTTACCTTCAATAAATGATATTTAAACCATATTTCACAGAGTCTGAGTATCCTTGTTACTGGGATTACAATGAACCAGCAACTCCTGGCACAAAATCCTATTTGTAGGAATGTGTGTGCTGCACATTCTTGTTTGTGACCTTGCTTAAATATGACACCTTTCCATCAGCCCCATCTTTTTTTTGTTTGTTAATTTTATTCTGCTGTTAATTTATTGAATATACCTCACAGAGGATTATATGATCCTTTTAATTCGAGATATTCTCATGGGCTCACGGGCACAACATTTTACGCAAAACTCATATTCACCATCCTCACTGAAGATAGACTCATGGAAATGCCCAAACCCCATATTATTTATTGGAGAAAACTGATAAAAGAAGGTGTTTCTTGAAGTTCAACTTCAAGCTTTTGTATTGGTTCATAAGATGCACTTGATTATTATGGTAATTTTTCAAAAAAGAATGACTGTGATCATGTAGTGAAAAAAATCCATTTTATAGAATAACCAAGTAAGGCTGCACAATGTATTCAAGCTGTTCCCCATGTTAAATACTGTGTGACACAGCAACAACATTTTGCATAATCATAAGAAATAAAAACATGTAACAAAACCCAGTTCCTTCATCTGATATATTGGATAGACTCTGAGAAATCCTGGAGATATTTGTGTGACTGCACATTGAGTCTCCCCTCAAACCCTAGATTCTCTATTCAGTCATGCCCTAAACATGATCTTTAAAAAATGGATACGACAGCATATATTTTATTTTTTTCATAGCAAAAAGTATATATGGTCAGAGTTCTTAGTAATTCAAATTAAAAAGATTCACAGATTTATATTGTGAATTATAATTAGGAACTGAAAAAATAATTTTATTTATTATTTTCTGTCTGCTGCATATTGGATGGCTGATATGTTTGGTTAGTGTGGGAAGCAGAGAAGAGCTATTTTTAGTAATTTCAGTTTCAAGGACTATTAGCTTAATAACAAGGAACTTGATAAAAACTTGTATCTAGTGGATTTTTCCTAGCCACACTGAAAACATTAATTTCCATAGGCACTTACGAAATGAACACCCATTAGGGATTTTTGTCTGTAGTATTGCAAATCCTTTGAAGTTTCTAAATAGATTGCACATTGCTAATGCATTGAAAAGCTATCCTACTTTATAGTTGCAAAACAAAGGATGAAAAATACATTTACAATCTCCAGTGGAAAATAAAATCACCTAAAGAAAAGAAAATAGAAAAAAAACCCCAACAAATATAAATATACATACATTCACTCAAGATACTGAAAACATTTTGGATATGGTCATTTTGTCTTTCTTGACCAAAGCAGAATGGCTGTTCTCAGCAAGATGCTGCATGTAACGTACCACAGAGAAATTTGTTTTTCAAATGTATTCTCCAGATGGTGTGGGAAAAAGAGATTCAACATGATTGCTAACTGTGAGCTTGTGCAAACCCATGTAGGTCTACGTCAGTGAGTAATACTTTAAGACTTTTTTATCTTTGGAACAATATAAAATATTTTCTTTAATAATTATTAATATCTTTAAAATCTAGCTTGTTACCTTCTTAGGTAATACCAGATTTATCATATCTCATGAGGACTGCATATAAATAACTAATACAGGGGCATGCTATATACCTAATTTTTTCATTTTTAAGCACAGCACTTGTTCAGGTGCCATAATAACTTTTAACATGGACCCTGATGGTGTATTTTAGCGCTAAAATACAACATTCAGTTCCAGAAGATTTTTTCACCCTTTAGACCTATAAAGCAAAAGGAAGAGTCTTCATGCAGATAATGATTTAAGGTAGGAAATTCTGACAGTTCTTATATTAAAACAGCCTATTGGATATACTGCAAATTCCTTTGCTTTCAAAGAGTTCTGTATCTTCAGAGACTCTCCAAAGCAGGACACACACAATGTGTTGTGTGTTGGAATACATTATCTCTGCTCTTAGGCTATTCAAAGAGAAGCTGGAAAACCTGTATTTTCAGCAGTGCTGATGCACTGCATTATTTGTTGCAGTTCAACACATTATGTGGCAAAATTTGGTGTACTGTGCACCTTCTGTTAACCTATCTTCCCATGTTTAAGACTAAAACTATTAATGGAAAAATGGGTCATATAAGCAAGAAAGTGTGTTGTAAAGGAATTGAAACAAATAGCTTGCATGCTGCCTCTCTGCTAGGCATAAGTTTTTGAAATCTAGACAGAATCTGGTCGGGCCATTAAAGTAGAAAGGGATTTATTCTGTGTAGTTCCATATCTTGTTACAATCTCTGTCACAGAAAAGGAAGCGAGAACCTTGTGCAATTTTCAGTTCTTGTTTAATATCTTCTTCACAGGAAAATGCTGCCAGGATATTAAACTCATCTGTTCTTTTGGATAATAAGGATGTAATGTACCATTCTGACCTTTCCAAATGCTGTGTTTCAAATTACTGTTCATTAGATTATTTTTCTTGATTAAAGTCTCACTAACCTGTAGAAACAGAATGAAATAAGATGTAGTCAAGACATAGCATATCAAGCATGATCAAAACATAACCACACATTTGTACAGCTCAAGGGCTACAACAGATATTAACACTTTGTTGTGCTATATGATTTCTGTTTTCATTCATAAAAAAGAAGCTAAAATGACGTTTGTTGAAATAATTTAGTCGCAAGCTGAAGAATTTTTATTTGGTTCACAGTTTAATTATGAGAGTAAGAAAGACTATTTCTGGTATCCTGTAGAAAAGTTTCAGAGATTAAGTCATAAGAGAACTGAATTATAATGCTCAAATGGAAATGTAATTAAATGATAAAATATATATGACTGAGGGCCAGATTCTGTTAATCTTACTCATTTTCATTTAGATTCAGAAACAGATATTAAGGGCAGAAGAAATGATGCATTACTGTGTATTCCAACCTCCTGTGTGGTCCCAAAATGTTCTCTATCAGCCTCTGTAGCTTCTGAATGAGATGCAGCATATCTTTCTAAGAGACCCAGATGGCTCTAATGGTTGAAAGCGCTCACTGTTAATTTGCTGATGGGAGAACAGACTGGAATTCTTGGCTTCAGCTAATTACACATTCCTTCCTTCTAAATTAGGGGGCTCTTTACTGTCAGGAATACTTTTTGCCTGTAGGTACCTGAAGACTGTAGTCAAGTCACCTCTCAGTCTTTTCTTGACTGAATTAATAGCTAAGAATTTATTCAGTATTTCACTATTGATGCATTTTCCTGTATTTTTTTTATTTTTATTTTCAGAATTATTTTCTGTATTATTTTCTTTTTGACTTTCCATACCTTTTTCAGCAAACCATAAAGTTGCATGGCTTTCCAGTAAGTTTGAAAAATGTGAAAAAAGTGCCAATTTCTGAATACTATTTACCTATTTACTCTTACAAGGATTACATCTGTCATCAAATAGCATCCCATTCATAGTTCATATCCAACTTACATCTATAATGACACCATGTCCTTCTCAAAACCATTATTTTTCTGAATAACTCCTGGTCAAAACATAATTAAACCAAAATGAATTACTAACCTAAACAAAAAATTAGATGTAAGCTGTCCCTTTGTATACAATTAAAAATAAGTCAATACACTACTCCCCTGTGTTCACAGTTTAATTCTTTTATCTGTAAGTGTCCATATTAATGGGACTTTAAACAGGAAGTTTAACACTAGGATGGTTTCTACTTTCTTTTTAACAGTGAAGTGGTTTTGCCTACAGTTTAATCTCTGCTGAGGAGAACTGGCCAGCCTTGGGACTGATGCTACAGAATTACATCCACACTCAGTGGTGATGAAATAACTGCTAATGGTGCTGCTGAGAGAGAATAACTCAGTGTTGGTGTGGATGTTATGAATGCCTCCTGAGGGACTGCACTATCTGTCAGACCAATTGCTTAGCTGTTGTTTACCTTTTCTGTCTGTGTGAATTAGTAAGCATTTTAAAACCACTGGGTAAGAATCTGTTAGCACTTATGACACCAAAAGACACAATAAGAAAAAGAATGTATTGTTGTAACAAGGAAATTGCCCAATCTGGGCAGTGAATTTCTTTTAAGTGGTGTGTCTCAAACTGACAAGTATTAGGAGATGAACATGGGGATGCAATGACAGGTAATAATTCACATGATTCTCCGTAGGAAAAACAGGTAAGTATCATCAAGAAGAGCAACAGCCTGAAGTTCCATGTATAACACTCTTCCTCAGATACATTTTTTTCCTGAGCCTGAACATCAGTATTAATGAAAAGTGTATTTCTCTAGAAAAGAAGCTGAACTCCAGGAAGTAGTTGTAGCTGCAAGTTATACCAGTTAGTTTCTGCTACAATGCTGGATCCCAGGAGAAGGCAAGTCATCAGTCAGGAAGGGTTTACAATGAATAGATATTGTATTAACTATTTTCTCACTTTCAATTCATATAGACAGCTCAATATCAAAAGGAAGTAGCAAAACCAAAGGAAGTAATTTAAGATCCTGTCAGAGATCTAATATCCCTATGGATGCACATGTGGTTAGCCAGGCAATGCACACATACAGAGAGTGATCAGAATGTGAATTTACAACCTTTTCTAGTGTCTACATATTTGAACTAATGGTGTGGCACATCAGCATCAGCTGTCCTGTTCTGCCTGTGGTTGCCTTCAAGGACATTCTTATTGGAGGCACTAAAGACTACATGTATGAAATAATTACCATAATCTAACCTCAAGTGACTACAGGAACCATGAGAACTTCCTGATGAATCCAAAGATTCCTTGGAGGAAACATATGAAGCAGTTCTTGATAAACTGCAATCCTTGGCATGCTTTCCTAGCAGGGCAGTAAATGGAAAAAAGACTGGAACTCCACAGCACTGTGCATGGCTGCTTTGCCTGTCCACGTGTGGTAATCTGAATCTGTCTAAGGATCATTAATGTTTTGTTTTGGGCTATTATAAAACCAGCCACCCATACAATGGAGCCATAAAGCTCTTCCTCTTCTCAGACTGAGATTGCTGTCATTCACCCTATTCAAAGTGCTACATAGGGAACTACACAAGTATATTTTATTGACAGCAGGACCAGCCACCTTCATTTTTCATCCCAATATTAAGCCTACATAAACTCCAGCATCATTGATTTTATGTTTTGTGTCCATGGGACTCTGAAAAAAGGGTCCAGAGAATGACAAATGAACAAACATAATTTAAAATGAGGAGGAAGAAAGAGTGAAGTCTAATTGAACAAGCGTGTAAAATTGACATGTTATTTTGACAGCATTAACTAGTGACAGCTTGATTTTCAGAACATTCTGTCTTTTCTTTGTAAAATAAAGTTTAGGTAGTAGACTGAGTTTTCTTGACAGACCCTTAGAGAAAGGATAAGGATTTTACATGACAGAAGATCTCATTGTGTTTGCGAAACATTTTTTGTGTCCCCAAATATTTTACCAGTCAGCCGAACCTATGGATTGTAAAATTAAGGTTTTTCTTATTTTTCCTTTTTTTTAACTCCTCTTTTTTTTTTTTTTCCTTT
>VZTT01050936.1:42665-57988 GCA_013400855.1 Buphagus erythrorhynchus
GCTTTTTAAAGTCTTGGGTTTTTTAAAAAGTTGTACAATTTTCTCAAAAATTAAGTAGCTGAGCCTCTTCTCTTAAAACATTAACTATAAATGTATCCTATAGGAATTACCTTTTCTGGTAGCTGGATAGATTTCCTAGTAGCAGGAAGATATTTACATATGCAATTTTTTTTTTTAAGTTAGATGTCAAGCAAATTTCTTAAGACTCAATTCTCCAAATCCCACTTCATGCTTCATTGGAAAGCCACTAGATCTTTGTATTTGCTTTTATTTCATGATAATTTCCTTTAGTTTTTCTAATCAATGAAGCAGTCCTTCATCACTGACCCCTTTTGATAAAAGACAAGCCTTTTAATTCCTGTAGGGTATTTGTTAACCTTGCAGTGCTCAGCAAAGTGCTTGCAGGTGACACCTTATGAATACAGGTGGTCAAATTGCACAACAATGATGAAGTAAACTTGGCTACTTAAAATGCAAATGATTAAAAATTTCAAGGTACATTTGTAATTCTACAAATATTATTTGCAAATTAAAAAAAATTGGCTTTTTATATATTCAAGAATAAAAACGCAAACAACAACGACAAGGTAAGAACCCTGAACAGATCCTACTAACGGTGGCTGTGATTGACCATATTTTGCATTTTGTGAAATTAGGAAGAATTCCTTTTTCTGAGCACAGAATATTACATTCTGCAACAGAGATGAAACGAAGGTTTGAGATTCTCCATGCCAGTATTGTGGCTGTCACAGACAATCTCTCAGATCAGAAAGCAAAGGTGTTTTTTTACCAACATTTGTGTCCTGCTTGCCTGTCACAGTCCAGGATGGCATATGGATATGTGCAGATACAGACACCTACAGCCAGAGCAGCATTCTCAACTTTTACATTCATTTTACATGAATGAATTGGCTACAATTAAGGAGTTCAGACCTTATTTTTATGGCCTTGCTCAGGTGAGTAAGTAACTCAGGGTGACAAAATCTGGAAAGATATGAAGTACATGATAGTAGAATAATAATAGCAAGGCTGAAATGTCCTACTGTACAAACTATAAATACAAATGCATTGCACTATGTCAATTCTAGTGTC
This sequence comes from Buphagus erythrorhynchus, assembly GCA_013400855.1. NCBI lineage: Eukaryota > Metazoa > Chordata > Aves > Passeriformes > Sturnidae > Buphagus > Buphagus erythrorhynchus. The sequence goes on from VZTT01050936.1 coordinate 43,758, forward strand.
AAGGTGATTGCCATAACATAATATGACTTTATATTGTTTTCTAAGACCTTTTCACAATAGTAAGGATGCAGAAAAACTAGAGTTTCCCTGAATGATATCAGTGTATCAGTTAATTTGAATTATTAACATTAAAAGTCGTAACCACTGAAAAAAGCTTTTCCTCCTGTTGGAGGCACAGAATAGATCCCCAGCAGCTGAAATTTATACTGCTTGTTATTTAACATGGCAAGAGCTACTTTCCTATACCCCATGGTTAAAGGGATGTCTGGTAAAATTACATTCTCTTATGAAAAGGGAAACAGGTGAATATTGTCAATAGGTTTCAGGGCACATTTTTATACTGCCAAGAATTTTGAATTAGTTATAACAGAGTAGGAATGAAGGAAAACCCTTCATGTTTGCATAGACAAGAAGTAATTATTTTGATAATTTTGAAGACATATGAAAATTCTAATGCACAGACCTAAAATTCAATATGCAGCCTTATTTGAAAGGCTTCCCTTCTTCTTACAGAGTATAATGAAGTCTTCTATGTCCAGAAATTAATAACATGAAAATACAACATGACAAAATTTATTAAAACAATTTAAATTGCACTTAGGGGTATTTTACTGATTTTATTTTTTATTGTTTTGTAGGAGTTTCAAGGCATCAATTGTTTATGTGGACAATTCCAGTCTTCCCTCAAACTTACTTAGAATTTAGTTCCCAACCAAATAGATTTGTGAAATTAAAAAAGAAAAGAACAAGTGTACACTGAGTGCCTGTCCCAAGTGTGTGTGAAGCTAGGCAGAATTCAGAGGAAATGTGACTGCTTCCCTGTCATCTTGCCAAAGGCAACAGGTGGTGAGTGCCTGAAGCTCCAAAGAGGTGCTGGTTCAGAGATGTCACTGCCAGATCCAGTGTGCAGTTACCAATTCACTACCCTTAGGAGCAGATGCTGCAGGAAACCTCCTCACCAGGTAGGCTGACCTGGGGCTCTTAGCTCTTTCACTTCCTGCTATGGACCTGGAGAAGCTCCAACAACTTTTGGAGACCATGGCATGAGGCTGGAAGCAGTGGCTAGAGTGTGGCTTGGGAAGAGTAAGACTGAAATCCATGCAACCCCAGCTTGATCATGGCTCATCCCACTGGGATCCATAAAGCCTAAAACCACAGCACAAACCAGAAAAGGCAGACATTCCAAGATCACTACTTGTGCCCCTGGTTCTCAGCAACAACACCTGCAACTTCATCCTCATTCTTCTCCAATTTTGCAGTGCCTTTCAACAGCTGTGTATCTAATCTCTTCAAGAAAAAAAACACTATCCAAAAATAAATTACTTTGGAAAGTATTTTAAAATTTAATTCCCTCAGTATTCCAATTAAAGCAGTTTGCTCATTATTATAGCTTTAGTTTGCTCATTATTATAGCGTTAGTTTAGTTTGGAATATTCTGTACATATTCATTCTGTATTACATATATATACACTGTACATATCACAGACAGCAATTCCAGGTCTGTTAAATGTTTTCACTTAACAGTTATTGAACACAGTCCCTGGTGCAGTGGGATGCTAAAACTCTTTGTCCATAAAACCAAATAAATTTCAATGATGGTACTCACAAGCTTTTATTTTATATTTCCTCAAGTTCCTCTTGTATCAATATACTCTTTTAAAGGGATAAAATAAATATCATTTTATTTATCTGATTCTTAAGACTATCAAATCTCAGTTGCTTCATACTGCATTGTGTAGCATTGAACTGAAGGGTTGATTTCAAATCTTCTGAAGTCAGTAAGCATCACTGAGGGTTTGTGCTAGCTTGAATTTAATCCCCATTGTCCTTTGTGGTCACTCTGACAAAAAGTCACTGCATTTCCAGTCCTGAATGAAGGATGCTGATCATGCACACAACACTGAAAGTGAAAAAATACGTACTGGGAGGTCAACATCAAAGAATGAGGCTTTCCATTTTTTTTGTTAATCCAAACATTTGTGTTTCTGATTTAGGGATTATGCTTCAGCAGATGCCAACTGTTTACATTTCAGGAAAGGTCCCTCTGGTATGTATGAAGGACTTGTCCTGAAGTGAGTCTTCCTGATCTCTATAAATATTTGGAGGTAACGTGCTACTTTAATGGAATTAATAAAAATTGTGGAGATTTTTATTGGTACACAGACTATACTCCACAGAACTCCTTTGAACTGACTTGATGTAGCTCATTTATTAAACTGTCTGCTGTACTCTCATATTTAGCACAGCATCATTTTAGAGACAGATCTTACTGTCTATACACCTATGATGAGACCCACTGAGGTGAACAGGATTTCTCACTGTAGTAAGATACGACTTTTCTTTATATTTAACTTTGTCTGTCTGACATTGGAGCTTCCTTACAGTTATCAATTCCTGGAGTTGTACACAGTTAATCAGAGTACTGGGAGAGAAAGGAGTATCTCAGAAACTGCAGTAGGCAATTCATAAAGGCTGATGATTTAATGACATCTTTTATAGCTTATGGTAAGTCAACCTTTTGTGGTTTTAGTAAAAAGCTTAAACGAGTTATCGTGTCTATTTTTCACATTTATTACATTTATCACTCTTAACTGTCCTTTGCTTGGATAAGGATCATTCAAACTTTTAAATTATATGGCTAAACATATTATTGTTTTTTGTTGCATTGCCCTTCACTCTCCTTTTGCCCTTGACAAAATCAGTCATGCTGTCCCTTTTCCCAGTTCTCACAGAGAACTAGTTGTGCCAACCGATTTCCATGTGATGGAAATACCTGCCCTTTTGTTGACAGGTCAGAGGCATGCAGGATTCTACTGAGGTATCTGTACCTCTGAAGCATATACACTGTATTCATTAAGTGAATTATTTGCCACCTTAATGTTACGCTTACCTTATTCTTCCAGCTGAATCCACAGATATTTGGATTAGCTGAATGATTTTGAATAGTTCACAAATATTTACAAAATAAGTATTTTTTACTCAGAAGTATATTTATGATAATGCTAAACATAGTAGAATATTACAGAAAATATTTCTGGGACATAGGTCAAGTAGAAATTCTAACAGATCTGGAGCATAAGAACAGCACATACATAGAAAATACAGAGAATATAGATTACATTTTTGTATTTAATTTAGGATAATTTTTTCAGTGTTGTCATTATATGATACATTAGAAGAGCCTGCAAAAGTCTCTCAGTCCCTGCACCCTCTTCTGAGGTTCTCTGCAGAGATAATTCTTCCTGATTTCATAGACAAACTCAGAGTACCCAAACAGTCAAAATATTTTCCATTCAACTACCAATTAAAAAACTAGTCATTACAAAAAATCTTGCTGACTATGTCAGTATTGTCATATCATAAATATCTCTCTGGACCAGGGTCGATTGGGAGAAGTTAAAAAGCTGGATGAGATTATGATAAAAAGCAATAGGAATAATTGGAAAGCCATAATAATAGGCTAATATTGCACCACTTGGTATTCATATAAAGATTGATGCTGAATATGCTTTAATTAGAATATAAGAATATGACTCAAAGTGAGATGTCAAAATAGGAAGTGCATAAAGATATAAGTAGGATAGAACTGAAAAGACAAGACATCTCAGAGATTATGTTAAAATGGGCCACCGAGAAATACACCAGTATGCAACATGCATTTTGACAAAATGCAGAAAGATGTACTTCAGAACTCTGGATACTAATTTATATTCCTTGATTTTAAATTCATTGCATTCATAGAAAATATCTAGAAGCCATAGCATCCGTCCCTAAAAGAAACATCTGCTTGATGCAGAACTGATGTCCAAGAAACAGTAAACAGTTGAATGGGAAGGGCAATTACAATATTTGATTTATAGCCCAATAGTCTGCTTTGATCTGCACCTAAAATACTTGAAAAATGCTAGTGACTGAACTGTCAGTGCTCCCTGTAGATGAAAATTTTATTATTAATTTAATTTAGAAACAAGCAAAAGCAGAACAGCTCAGAGAAAACCAACTTCTTTTTAAAATGCCAAATGAGCTTGAACAAATCACTATGCCTAATTTCTAGTAAGCACTGAACTGAACTGCTTTTAATACGTATCATAACTATGTGTTTATGTGCAATGGGAACAACCATAATTCTGGTGAAAACATTGCTCCCTAATCCCCCAATAAGAATAAACATGGCAAACCGCACTTTAGTCTTCCAGAGGAACCCTAAGGTTGATTCTGTTCTGTACATTTAACACAGAGAAAAATTCTAGAGCAATGTGGTATGTTATTGAAAAAAATAAAGGTGTAAATTTTTCCCCTTTGAGACAAAAATGAGACATCAGATTGCTGAGACTGGGAATGAACTTCCTCTGTTGGCAGTTACTCCTCCTGGGTAACCTATCACTACATTTGTAACCTTAGCTTAGATTTAGCACTGGTTTTCCAACAGGCCATCTTTTTCTGGGTCCATACCACAATCTGAAAGAGGTCCTCAGTTTATCAGTGTAAGTGCTTATTTCACCATGCTAAAGTGGAAGATGATTATATAGCCCAGTGCCAACACACACAGCCTTTATCTGTGCTCCATTTATTGAGAGATGAGGGTGCTTCATGCTGATTGTTTTAGTTTTTAATCCATATAAGAGTATGATTCCAACCTGTGTTATTTCTTATTTATGTAAACACTAATAATTTGCTGCCTGTTTCAATACCATGGAAAATGATGCATGCATTTCCAGCCTTTTCTCGACTATTGCTTAAAAGGAAACAAATAAGCCAAAATCTGGGTTCACTTTCAAGGCTATAACTTCATGTAAGTTTGTTATTAAAGCTATAGAGAGTGCAAAATCTGTTGGCCTGGCAAGGAAACTTCCTGTGCTAAATATCCTTTCTGTTCATGTCTGCTCACAGGAGTTTTCAGGAGCTGCTCCAAGTCATCCCTTTAAATCTGGCTTGTCAGCTGATTTTGAAGCACCTACTATTCCTTGGGTCTTCATGGGTAATTTCTATGCAAGCACTGTTATGCAACCACAATATCCTTGTTCCTTGCCTAAATTTCAGTTGTCTCTGCTAGGCAGCATCCAAGACACACAGCTTTTCATTTTTCAGAAGCAAAAAGTATTCCATTTTGCTTTGTGTTTCCAACTTCCATCTTGAGATTCCAGCCTTTCTAACTTTCTTAGTGCACTTATCTAGTGACTAACTAAGAGGATTCAGTTGCTTGTACTGAGGAATTGCTGCCCTAACTGAAGTCTTTGAACTTGTAATTATCTTTCAAAAGTCTTTACTGTAATATCTATGTTCAAAAAGGTTTTATATCTTAAAATGACAAGTTTAGAAGTACATTAGAGAAGACATTCAGACCATACAAATATAACTATGGAGATGAGTATTAAATATTATTTTACAGGAAGATGAAAGTGTATGGATTGAATTTCCATCTTGGATTAGGATTCTAACCAAAAGTTATTTATATTGTAGGCTGGTTCTGTCTTCTTAATTTTCTTCACAGTCCCATGAAGACTGGCATTTTTAGGTTGCAAAAATCTCTCTACAAATCTCATGCCAACTCCACAGGAGCTATGATTAGCAAAGGCAGGTAACAGAAAGGACAGGAAACTGCAGCTGTGTGGGAGAGAGGCATTTCCAAAGAGTCTCTGAACGACAAAACTGAGTTTACTGTTTCAGCAGTGGGAAATCTGCTCCTAAAAGAGGCCTTGAAGAAGAAGCCCATTTCTTTAACGGAAAATTAAATGTCCACTGTGCAATATGGAAGACTTTGGAACTGCAGGTGTTAAGTTATTGCACAATTTTCGACATTTTTGCATAGGGAAGTTCAAACCAGACATTTTTATTCTGGTCAGGAGATATCCTGTGCATTATCTCTGCATTATCAGAGAGACAGAAGGGAAGCAAGAAAGCTGACAATGCTAACTGGATTGATAAATCTTAGGGGAACTGAGAAAATCCATAATGGGAGAGCAAAGTCTCTTTAAGTAGACTGAAAAGTAAAAGGGAAAAGCTGGTAAGAACACCCAGATTTCTCTGATCAGGAAAGGTTGCACTTCTCATGTGGGACATTAAAAAAATAGGTCCTACTTTCTCAAATAGCAGGAGAAGCAGAATCATGGTATTACTTACCAGGATGAAAGAAGTGATCTAATTTTATCCAAAATCTTGCATCATTCCATTCAATTGGCATCCCATCCAATTTATTAAATTCAAAGAAGGTTTACAGAGAATACATGGAAGCACCTGACCTTTCTCTTCTCAGAATGGGCTACAAAGAAATCAAATACATTCTGTGGAGAATTTGTGTTGAATTTTTGGCCCTGCCAGCTCAGCACAGCTATCACAGCTCCCAGAGGATAATCTGGAAATGCACAGTGACTTCAGCCCTGTGTATTTGTTTTGCTTGAACGCAGTAGACAAGGACTCTCCATGGACACTGCCCATGCTTAGTCTGTCATCCCAAGAGCTCCTGAGGAAAGAACTGATACTCTGCAATAATTTGCTGCTGCAGCATCTTGCTCTGCTTCAGCTGTGCTGGCCATTTCTATAGCTTGTGCTCTCTCAGAGTACTTGTGGGGGGTGCAGCATATACCAGTTTCTCCACAACCATGTTCAAGTTCAGAAAAAGATGTAAAAAAAAAGGTTTTGTTCTTTCCCCCCACTTCCTAATTTCACATATTGAGTCTAAGGAACAATTTATTCTTCAGGGTAATTTGTAGAAAAGTACAAATAGGTGCATGGAGTACTAACAGACTTGCCAACTTATTCCAAAAAAAGGATGCACCTAAACAATAGCTGGGCATAATAATAATAATAACAATAATAATAATAACAGTAACAACAACAATAACAGAAAGAGACAACTTAGGAGGACTATGAAGACTAGAAGGGGAATGTACAAGGGGAAAATATTTTATGGCCTGCAGAAACATCAAGAATAGTGATGAGGCATAAATCAAAACATAGCTACTTATCTTCAGACTGAGGTTACTGGATGACAATTAGAAAGCTCTGTTTTCAATTTAAATGGATTTGTCTGACTGGAAGTCACCAAGAGACAAAAATTGCTGCTCAAGATACCTTTTAAAATGAAATCAAATTTCAAGGAGAGCTGTGATTTGAAATGCAACATTTATTTCTACCTTATAAGGCAGTTTTAGAAGAAGTTCCCTCCATATCTTCCGCAATAGCTTTTATATTAGCAAATGCTCATATACTCAAGTGAAAAATTACTGTGATAGAAAAAGAGAAGGGGTTCTTTTAATTTGCTTTGTTGTTTTGAACATCCAGTGACCTGCAAAACATAGATAAAACCCATTGGTTTATTCACTTACTAAAAGGCTTTAGAAATATCTCCTCACTTTTACAGCAGTGATAACTGCCAGAGTTGTGAAATTTGGTCATTACTTCAGATGTTAAGAATAAACATTGGTACCACTGATGTGCCTTATATATGCTAACAATAGGTACAAAAGTTATTGGATTGCATTATATTTACTTCTAACCTGGAGAAGACTCAGGATCTTATTCCTTGGAAATAACAGAATGAATGGAAATCAGTTAATAGGATTAAACCCACTGTAGAGAGTTGTGAAGCCTGAAGTCGTAGTTAATGACTCGTGATCTCTCTCCCCCTGCCCCTGTCAATTCAGTCTTTTATTCCTCTTTGGTCTAACTCATGTATATTCCTCTCATCTAGCAGTTCATGACCTTGTTCAAGTACTTAGTCTTTTCCTTAAACCTCAGATGATGGTAAGATTCCTTTTTTTTAAACATCAATGAAATGTATTATACATGTATGAATCAAATGAAAAATATTAATTCTGAAATGGTACTTCTATTGACTAAAAATGTTTATGTAAATCAAATTTTCACATCTTTGTTCTGAGCACTCCGAAAGAAGATGTGATGCTGAAACCAGAGTACCATTTTGGCATGTTTACTCCTTCACCTGATTGTCTCTGATCTCTTAATATCTGCATTGTTCAATATCACAAAGCAAAATATATACTGCTCTTTGCTCAGCTGAGCCACTTGCAGGGTGTTTCAGAGTATCTAGATTGAGACAATACTTCATTATACAAATATAAATCTCTGGAGCTTAACTCTTATTTCAAGTGACAACAGAAACTGTTTAAATGTTTCTCATACTAAAAAGATCTCAAATTCCATATTTCCATTATGATGAGATTCATACCAAACTCTTACTGAATAAATAACATATGCACTGTTATTGAATAAAAAGAATTGCGTATCTAAATAGAAGGAATTGAAGTATTGTTTTAAAGACAATTGAATCTTGAGTATTGCTTTAAAGACAGTACTTTATTAAATCATATTGTAGCTCATGGAAAATATTGCAATATATTTAAAATCTAAGATTAGAATTAGCTTTTCTTTAGCTGATGAATCTTCAGAAAATACACTGATAGACACTTTGAAGGTAAGTTTTTCTTACAGATCCTGAGATTTATAAAATAACCCAGAGGCAAGCAAAACACAGAAGTCAATTCAACCTGTGCTCAAAACTAGCAACTGAAGTCTGCATGCACAAAAGAGCTCTGTGGAGTTAATCTAGTAATACTATGCTAAATCTTGGCTTTCTTCAAACTGTAACAAATTTTTAGACTATTTAAATTATTATCACTCTCTTGGCACTAGTGCATTAAAGTTCTGATTTTAAATCCAGAACAATTTGCTCCAATAGTATTGCCATGGATGAAAGAAATATCACACTATTTTGTCAATATCCTCTGAGCATAATATTATTTGGTGTGATTACAAACTGACTATGAAAAATTACATCATAGACTTGGTGGTATCTTTAAAAAGCAGAATAATTTTTCTGGAAATCCTCTTCGTTTCTTTGCTATTGTCCAAAAGACACAAACTGAGCTGGCAGTGTACCCTCGTGGCCCAGAAGGCTGATGGTGTCCTGGGGTACATCAGGAAGAGCACTGCCAGCAGGTCAGGGAGTGATCCTGCCCCTCTGCTCAGCCCTGCTGAGGCACATCTGGAGTGCTGTGTCCAGCTCTGGGCTCCTCAGTACAGCAGAGACACAGAGCTCCTGGAGTGGGTCCAGGGGAGGGGAACAAAGATTATTAAGGGACTGGAGCATCTCTCTTACAAGGATAGGCTGAGGGAGCTGGGCCTGTTGAGCCTTGAGAAGAGACGACTGAGAGGGGATCCCATCACTGTCTATCAGTATCTGAAGGGAGGGTGTCAAGAGGATGTTCCCAGGCTGTGCTCAGTAGTACTGAGCAATAGGATAAGACACAATGGGCAGAAACTGATGCACAGGAAATTCCACCTGAGTATGAGGAAGAACTTCTTTAATCTTTTAGATCTTTAAAATTTTTGCAGTAACTGAACACTGGAAAAGATTGTCCAGAGAGGTTGTGGAGTCTCCCTCACTGAAATGTTAAAGAATTGTCTGGACACAAGCCTGTGCAACATGCTCTAGGATGGCCTTCTTGAGAAGTGGGATCAGGTGACTCACTGTGGTCTCTTTGTGATTCTGTGAAATTCTTTTCCTCTCAAAGCTGGGTATGTGGTTAAATTAAAGGGCACCACGTTTGGTGGAAAGGAAGATGTCAGTAGAGTATCCTAATCCTTCTGTGAGAGAAGCTGGGCTTCACACTTCAGGACACTTTCAACCCTATAGAAATGGAGGTCCATGACAAGGCTCTGGCATATAGTGAAAGTCTTCCAGTCACTCATATCCCACTCATCGTCTGGAGATGATTTCCAAAGAAACTGTGTTCGGTTTGCCTTGAAGTTTAAGAACAGTCAGAGAAATGAGCAAGGCCACGCTCTGCCCAGATTAGTGGTTGTCAGTCTGCTCGTGGACCTGTCAAATGTAACTATGCAAAGTCTTCTAAGAGCAGGAAATGGATTTGATATCAAAGGCTACATAAAGGCAGCAGCTCTTAACTCAGGGCTTATGTAAGTGCTTATACATACAGAAGCCTCTACTTAAACCAGCCAGTCAACAACTCTCTTTCTAAACTGTGGTGTGTCTCCAGAGATCCTTATTCAATTATTAATGCATCTGCTGCTAATTTCATCATGCAGAGTGTGAATTTGTCTTTCCACGAAGAGCTCTAAGGGAAGTTTGTAAGAAATATAGAAGTTGTCAGCACATAAGAGTCAACACATTACTGCTGTGCTGCAGCCATTTATAACAAAACTAAAATGAGCACTCACTTGTTTGGCATTAATTTAATGTCCCACTTAGCTCCTATCAGACGTAAATAGCTGCTTCATCCATTTAAGCATTTCTGTTCGTGCACATAATGAAGTACTCTGTACCTGTCAAGTAAGCAAAATTCATAACTGAAATAAGAAATGGATGAGAAAATTCAATGTTCTTAATATTAAGCTTCTACAGGGGTAGCATCAGACTTTTTATGGCTTCCCTTTTATTCCACTGTTCAGAGACTATAAGAAGGCATGACACATGCTAGCATGCCAAAAATGTTTCTAACAGGGATATCTGTTCAACTTATGGCACAATTAACACAAGCTGTAGTCATTGAACACATGCTATTACAAAATAAAATAGTTAGCCGACCTCTCGGTATTTAAATATTTTTATGTTATCTATTTTAGAAAAACAAAATTCAATTTTAAATAGCATTCTAGCTGTGATCATATTCTCTAGTGGAAATACTTATGAGAATGAACAGAGGTAATGACTAATATTAGTCACTGTCATTAGCATAAGACATTAGAAATGACAATATTTATAACAGACTATGACATGACAGTTAAAATATGACTTTCTATCATTTGTGTATGCTTTGACTACAGCTGGTTGCTATTTTCTAAAGTTAAACTGATAGAAGTCTGGTAATGGTATATTTAATAGCATGTTCATCATCAGATCTAATTGTTTTCCACCACAGGGCATGAAGTTTTATGTCCTCTATCAACTCAAAACAAACAGCCCTACTGCTTAATGGCTCTTCCATTAATGTTTATGGTGCTACTTTTATAACCTAAGTTATAAGAAAAAAATCCAACAAAATCCCTCCAATAAGGCATTTAGGAATTTAAGAAGCTTAATGGGATGCCAACCAATACTAAAAATTACTAAAACATGTCTGAGGTCCCACAGCTGAGGATGTGAAATAGAAAACACTAGAACGACATTAGAAAGACATTGGAAAATAGAAATAGAAGACACTGAAAAATTCTTCTAGCATAGAGTTATAAGTGCCATTGGAGGGGAGAACAGACCTTCATGTAGGGGAATTGTTTGAAGGACTCCAGGTTGGCTGCCTTGCAACTGATGTTCACACTGGGTTAAAACAGAGAAGACCTGTTCATCCCAAGTCATGCACAGCTCAGACTCTGTTGCTCAGATTGCAAACTTATTCCCCTGAGAGTGATTTGCCCTCAGTAACCTAGATGCTAGCCTCCTACTCATAATTCTTTTCCCTATTTAGCAGAGCCCATGCTGATTAAAATGAAAGAACAGTTCAAAGACAGGTTTCTCTGTAACTGCCTTGGTGCATATTAATTTTTGTCTCTCCCTTTTGTACTAAGCCTCTAGAAAGCAAGTAAAGCTACTGTAAATATGTTTTCACTGGAGAGCTGCCATTGTTCTAAATTATGAAAGCAAATGATTTTTGACTTGGGCTGTTAATTGTACATAGCAGTAATATATTAATTTTAAGCCTCCCATGATAGCTCAGACACCCTGATTTCTAGGTTTTAATGATACATTACGAGCCTTTATTTCTCTGCCCAGGCAATTAATCACTGACACTCTTCAGTCCCCCAAAGTAGCTGGACACCATTAGACAAGAAAGAATCAGACCCGAGTGGGATCAAAATTTCTTTCCAAGCAATACTTGTTTTTTCGCACCATAAACTCTGCTTGACATTCATAGCACCAAGTATATTTTAATAGAACTGCTGATATTCTGCCTCTCCTCCCAGTCTCCCAGGAGTTTTTTGTAGCTCAACATGATGTTTAGAAACAGGCAAAAAATGCTCTGTGAAGTTTAAAGGCTGTCAAGCTTTCTTGGCAAATTCCCTCCAAGAGCACAGCTGAGAAATGACAAACCTATCACCTGACTGGCTGGTGTTTAAACCTGACTGCTTTTGATTAGGAAGCAATGAACCTTCCCTTTTGGAGTTCATTCTGTGTTTTATAAGCACCTATTCACTGAAAATTATGCAGTTGAACTGATTTGAATTTGATTAGTGTTACACTCCAGTTTTATTATTTGTAGTAAATACAGGCATCTCTTACGGTTTTACTGCACATTTAGGAGAATGTCAGAATAGTTAAAGACTTACTTTTACTTCTCATGTATTATTGCTTGACATTTAAAACAAATCCAAGAATAATATATGCCTGTATTGCAGTTACTCACTTGTTGTGCACTGCTCCATATGTATACTCACACTCTACTTCCTCTCTGCTCCAGCAGGAAGAATAGGATAAAGGCAATTCTGCCTGCTCAAGGACAAACTACTGTGTCCCTAGCAGGTGAGCTGAGCTAAAAGTAACTGTAAAATGCAGCAGCTAATGTATTTAATGGAAAACTCAAGTATTAAATTCTATGCTGCAGACTCTGTGATACTTCAACAGGCAGCACTGAGGAGGAGCAGTGCTGTTACCAGAGGGGTTGAACACTGAGCACTGAATCGCTCTTTCAATGTCAGCCAGCTTCAGGAGCTGCAATGTGAGTGCTCTGGGAAGCTTGATACCCTTTTATCTTCTGACAGCCTTTCAACTGTATGTCCTTTCATATTATTACATAACTTGATGTGCACTATGGACGTCAGTAATAAAAATCCATTTCATGCCTGAAGAACACAACTTCTTTGGTAAGTCAGTTTAGACCTAGATGGGGAGCAGTGCATTTGACCAGAAACAAATGCTGAGTGGAGTCAGATGGTCAGGTCAATAAAAGCTAAAAATAATATTTGACTTTGAGAGACAAGAGAGTTCAGGACATAGCCTAAAGGCTAGATTCAGTCCTAGCGAAACATTTATCTCTGTATCAGTGTTATAAGGAGAGATTAGAGACCCAAACTTACATGCTGCAGAGGGGTTACAGATATACCTACACAACTCACCACTAAGGTCTGGGAGCAACTGAGAGCTTTCATTACTAGTATGGTCCACAGTGTCTTACGTCTAGTAGCTTCAGGCTGAGTATTCTCCAATGTTTAATTCTCCCTGTCTTGAGAAAAATGCATATGCTTACATAATTTACCTTCTCATTTACTTAACTGTTTTGTAGACCTCATTACAGTGCATGACTACAGCAACATATCCCAGTCATTAGGAATGCTTTTAGAAAAATAAAAATAATAGTGAAACATTTGTGTGATATATGCATTTTCAGTACTTCTTGAGCTTTCATTGGTACTAGCTGGCTGTCTCAAAAATCTGTAACGTATTAATTTCAACTGTATCTGTATAAAGGTGCAAGACAAGAAGTACAAAAAAGCTGTTTTGGGTCAGGATATTTAAGTCTTATGCCAGTGATGACTCCTGTTTTTTGAGAATCCCCAGCTGAGACTAGTGAAAGCTGCAGGCTGTCAGTACTTCTGAAAATGAAGGTATGTCTTCAGTGCTCAAATACAGAGAGAAGTGTCTAACTTATCTTTTAAAAAGTTGAGAATTACCAACAGAAGTGCCTTCTCCTAAGCAAATCCTATTTCTTTACTAAACAACTAATTTAAGAACAAAGCCATCAGAGGAAAGACTTAGCAAAAATTACAGAATTCCAGAAAATTCACTTCTGGGAAATTCCATAGGCCAATTTCCACAAGATGAATGAGGTGCATGAGAAGCTCGAAGTGAAGCCCTGAATGATCTGTTCACAGCAAAGCTCTTGTGCATTGGGCTGTGCTTCTCTACACCCACTTTTCATCTTTTTGCTTGACAAAAGAGCATTGGGACAGAACAGGCCTACCTCAGACTCCAAGGACTAGCATATCCTCATGCCTCGTTCATGTCAGCTCTACACAATTTAATTAATGATATGACATGATATACACAATCTGTAGCTTTTAATGAAAGGAACTCCCACTACTGAAATTTAAAACTTTGTTCTATAAATGTTTTTAATTTTGCCCAATCTCAGTTACCTGAAAGACAGCAACATAGTCTACACTAGACATTTAGGCACATTTTCTAAACAGTAGAGGGCATTTAATCTCATTTGAAAAGTAGTTAAATAGTCCTTTGGACCTGAACTGAGTATATATGCATG
>VZTT01050937.1:1309-21637 GCA_013400855.1 Buphagus erythrorhynchus
TAGTCTACTGTCTTTGTTGTTACTTCTTTATTAATGCAAGCAAGAAAAGACAAAATTATTAAAAACAATTCAATCCTCAATGTTGCTACACAGCTGGCTCTTAACATTTTGCTGTAACATCAGCTGCTATGTAAATTGCAGATGCATCCCAGTCGACAAAAGCAGAGTACTTCTACCACTGATTTTGCAGACGGTTATCATTTAAAGATGACAAAGTTTTTTTCTAAAGATCAGACATTAGGATTACACGCATCTTAATTTTTGTGTAATTTAATTTTGTTCGTATTGGAGTGAAAATGTAATCCATATAACTGTGTAATGAGAAACCTCACACATTGCATTAGGAATCTCTGTGGGAAACAAATTCGTGTGAGGCAGGCAATGCGCTTGTAAATTTTCTCCAATAGAAAACACATCACTGAATCAAGCAGTGTGCAATATGTGCACATATACAAATCCCCAAAACAAACAGAAAAATCATTTAATTGAAGGAGAATGGCTTCCAAACGCCTTCATCATTTTCCACTATAAAAGTAAATTAAAATAAGACAATCAACTATTTAATCCTACTCCAGTGAAAACAATAAATTTATATATACAGTGGTATGCAAAGTTAATAAAAAAATACTAATTTCAATGACAAACAGAACTCTCATCTCTCCTCCTCCCTCTGAATGTACAGTCATTAGTTTGTCTCCAAAAGCACTAGCAAGTTTTTCTGGAATACAGTAACATGCCACCTTGGCATACCCTCTAGTTACAACAACAACAAAAATCCCCATCAGCTTTGAAAAGACAACCTTTACACCACAGAAATACTTCCCACTTGCATACAGGGAGATGATCTGAAGTTCTATAGACTTCCATCAGACATTTTACATCACTTATTTTCAAAATCTTGCAATTTCTCTGATACAGCTTTCATAAGGCACAGTCATCTGCAGCTTTCTCATGATAGCAACTGTTGATTGCCATGATTTGGCAATTCTGGATGTAACATTGCAAGAATATTGACTTGCCAAAGTGAAGCAAGAATTTCTGAAAAATGCATGCAGACAACACAGGACAGTACAAAAGAAAATAGGATGGAAATACTGCCTGAAGAAGCTGTATCTATTTCTGAACCACTAAAGAAATGGATCAGCAAAATATAATAAGTTACATTACTAGTCGAAGAGTGAAAAACATCAGGGCTATCACAGCCAGATAAAGCTGGAAAAAATTATGACCAAATATTGAGTGCTGATCTGGACAATGAAACAGCTGTTTTATCTTTGCTCACTGAAATCAAGCCTGATGTTGCTGCTGATCACGCCCAGTACAATCTTGTCAGGTTTTTGGCAAAAGATTTCTGGTTAAAAGAATCCAGAAGATGAAAGATCAGTATTGAACTATATGGAAAAGGATCATCAAGATTTGGGGTTTAACCACAGACTGATGAGGAAATTGTGGCTTGGGAAATAGCAGATGACAAGAGCCCCACAGCTGCAGGAGAAGATGAATCTGATGGGAAAGGAGACATTGCAGGCTAGCATTATCACAAGCATTTCATCACAAGAATCCAAAAAGCTGGCTATGAAGTAGGATGTAGTCAAGCTTAAAAACACCTCCTTGGGATTAAGCTTTTTGGTTACTAACTCGTAGTGTTACAGAAGATAAAGAACATGAAACAAAATTCTGGAACTACAGCAGCATTTATATGAGACTGTTTTGTTGACACAAAGTCAAAATCAGATTCTATTCTAGAATACTGACCGTTTTATCAATGCAATAATGTTTTGTGGCAATTATATACAGAATACTAAAATAGTAACAATTCACAGAGTTCAAAATAAAAAACGGTTACGACTTTTCAAATGTAATTATTACAGTTAGGTTTTTTTAGCAGTGTCTGAAAAACTACAGAAAAGCAATCCTTTTCTAAATTTAATTTTTATTGGCACAAATTATCTGACACATTACATATCATGTTAAGTATGTGTACACAAAACACACACATATATGCCATTTAAGCATGCAAATAGATCAACAGATACCAATTTTAAATTTTTTTTTTACTTCATATTACATAGTCAACATGACTTTGGAAATGATAAAGATCTAAAATCACAGAAAGGCTTAGAAAAATAATAGCTAATAAATGGCTTGCCAAAAACACAACAGGCCAAGTATTTCCTGATTTATGTGGAGACATGCTAACTAACTAAAGCTAAAATACCTATAAAGAGGACTAATTTGCCTTAGGTGAATAAATATTGTATTTTTCTTGGGATTTTTTTGTAAATAAATATTTTATTTCTGATTTATAATTTCTCACAAATGTGAGGCTGAAGAGACTGTAGGCAGATCTGAGAGCATGAGAAATGAGTTTTACAGAAAACGTGAACAACTGAGCAGACGAACAACTCTCATTCAAGGGATGCCTATACAGTCACCTCCCTGATAACAAACCAAAGGCAAAAGAATATTCTGAGATAGGAACCTAAATATTATCACTGGCTTGTGAAATGTCAAATTCAAAAGTGTGAGCCCAGATGTGAGTTGCTGTCCTTGCAATGGTACTAAACCCAGTTATCCCACATGGTGGATGCTGCT
Source organism: Buphagus erythrorhynchus (assembly GCA_013400855.1). Taxonomy (NCBI): domain Eukaryota; kingdom Metazoa; phylum Chordata; class Aves; order Passeriformes; family Sturnidae; genus Buphagus; species Buphagus erythrorhynchus. Next base: position 3,905 of record VZTT01050937.1, read on the forward strand.
TGCACACAGACTGATGTTTATATGTGCAGTAGCTTGCAACCAGCAAGCAGGAAGAAAAATCAACAAAATCTTTGGAGTGGGGACAGATAGCAGCTGAAACTTTCTCTTACATTGTCATTCGTTCATTGCCACTCATTATCAGAAGCATTTGGCTCTTAAAGCATCAAGGATGTGCAATATTCCAAAAGTCATTCTAAGAACAATTTAAAGGATCTACTTGTTCTACAAGAGTCTACTGATCAAGTCATAATGATAAAATTGTTTCATCTTAGTCAAAAATTCCAGGGAGAGCTGTAATGCAGACTCCTGAACAAAGTACCACCCGACGTACGCCATCAAGATTGATTTTATCCTCAGTTCATGATGTACTTTCAATAAAGCAGTGGAAGTTACAAAGGCTTAACGTTAATGTGCATTTGAGAAAGATCACACACGCTCATTTATAAATTTATTGCAAAAAGTATCACACATACTGACTGTCCCATATCAAAGTATAGCTATTTCTTTCTTATCAAGGAAAATAAACTCTTCAAATTTGTATCTTGCAAAGCTAAGTATGGGTTTTAAAAGAGAGCAAATATACAAAAATTTTGTAAACCAGCATTGGTTTACAAAAATAAAACATGCCAGAGCTGAAAAAGACTATTTTTAGTATATATTATAACTATATATTATGACTATCTTAAAATAGTCATAATAAAACATTAAAGTATACCGAAAAATTACTAGAAACAAGACCTTGCTGCCACAAGACTCACCTGAAAAAATCTTGCAAAAAATTTCAAAATTAAGTATTAAATTACTGGAAACAAGGCCTCTAAACTTAGTTTTGTTTTGCTTTTTATTTGGGAGTCATTGCTAACAATCTATAAACAGTATGAGTACAAGAAGTACTCCACAGAAGTATCTTTGACAAATTCTGGTCAAATTAACCTTTCATAAGGCATTTATAAATAATTTACCTTCTCAACAAGACATTCAGACTAAAGAAACACAAGGAGTTAAGCCAGATAATCAATTGGTGCACAAACTACTCCCACCTTGAGTGTCACTACACTTACAGCTCATTTTACAAAAACAATCCATTCAGACTAAAGTATTCTTAAAAGTGAATACCAACCTAACAGCCCTGGTTATCACACCAGTTGTACAATTATTAGCTGCTGGGCAGCAGGATGCAAAGAGAATTTTGTCTAGCTATAGTCCAACAGTAATAAATGAAGAGGGGAGATCCTCATTCGGCTGCATGCACCCCACACCCCAGCATGGCACTCAGTCATTGCTCTGTTCCAGCTGAATAAAATGTGAGGCCAGAGACACTGAAATGTTATGAGTGTTGTAAAAATGCAGCTTATTATGTTATGTATTTCTAACTTGTCATGCTTTCAGTTAAAACCAGTTATGACGGGCATGGTGAATATTTCAGCAGATATAAAATCTATGTACTACCAAATTGCCATTTTAAACCTAAACCTAAAATCCCAGAAAAACAGTTAAAAGGCAAACAAAAATGAAGAAGTCCATATGTAAAGGTGTCTCATCCCTATGGGGAGCCAGACAATCCCAGTCCCATCCTGTATGCAAGCAGAAGTTTACATGACTATAGTTGTATTGAAGTAAATTAATACTTTCATTTAACTTATTTTATCAAGTACTAACATTATGAGTTTAATGTGTACACAGGGCAAAATGTAGTGAAAGGTTTTCTAACTCTGTTTTCAGATAGAAGTCACAACTTTGACTTACTCAAAATGACAGAGCAGAAGTATTGTATTAAGTAGACATTAAAACTTATAATATCTTAATATTTAAGATCTCTGAATCATACTAAGAACTTCTAAAGAAAGTATTTTCTTTTTCTTTTCTGTTGCTATTGTATAAGACTGACAGTTAGAACAGAGGAAGGTAAGAGCTTTACCAATCAATAACATTTTGACCATAACTCTTGCTTGAAAGAATTGTATCTTATGGCTGTTAAACGTCCAAAAATTAGGAAGGTCTCATAGAGCATTTTTGTTTGGTTATACTAGTTAGACTACGGTAACAAGCTGAATTTTTCCAAAAAAATAAGCCAAAAGGCCTAATTTTGACTAGAATCCTTATTCTAGGACAATTACAGCATTACATAAAGAAAACAGCCTGTGGTTAAGCATAATTTATTATAGGTATGTATAGTTTTCTTTTCAAATAAAGTTTCTTCATGACTGCTACAGACACTTTAATTTCTATTACTTCATGCAGTTCATTACCACAGTCATGTTAACGATGAAAATGGTATGACACTGACAGTTGAGTTTATAAACTCATATTTAAAATGATTTCAAATTGCTATTAACATTAGAATTGTGATACAGTAATTTTAATCTGAAATGGATTATGAAAAAATTTAGAAGGCTGTATGAGGTAATGACACAAGTTACAAAATAAATACATAAAATTTTGCTAAAAGTTTTGCCACTGATAATCAAAACCAGGGACAAACAAGTTTCCTAATGTAGTCACTTAATCTATCACCCAGTATCCAAAGAGAAAGCACTGGCTAACAGTTGATTAAATACACTGATGTTAAAGACAGACTTTCATACAAAGATTTGAAATGAGCAGGATAAGCAGGATTTATTATATTTTGGAAGGCTATGTAACAGTAAAAAGTAGATAAATGGTTTGTTTTGCAAAAGACATACACCAGGAAATGTTGTGCTGCTCCAGTTATGATGCAGGAATGAAGAGTACCTCAGTACATTTAAAAACAGAGTAAATTCATTAAAACAATAATAAAGCTTCACTGTCACAGTGAAGTTTTTCAGTTTTTCATTCTGCTGGTACAGAATGAGCTTACTGGGACTCAAAATAATGTTTGACAATTACTACCTAACAAGATAATTTGGATACAAGAAACAAATGTTTACAAGTCATGTTTATCCTCCCACTTCAGGGGCCCAGAATGAAACTTCTCTGATGTGCACGGTGTTCTATAGTTATGAGACAAATATTTAAAGATTTTTACATTTGTCACTTAATGACTGACCACTTACAAGTAAGACAGAACATCACTGATGACCACTGATAAACTGATAAACCACCAGTTTGATCAGTTATAGCAAACTTAAGTTCTAGGAAATTCTGCCAAACAACAGTTATAAGTTAATTTAGTATAATGCAAAACTAGTATTCTTTTCAGGTCAGGAATATGTGGCATGAAAATTAGGATTAGGAATATGTCAAGGAAACCATTGGAACACACAGCCTTAGCTTCTTCTTTCTTTTGCAAGCACATCGTTATGCAAATATGTATTTTGACATGATATACAGAATCTGCTACAGTGTTCACTTTTGTCGAATTATGAACTGCATGGTTCATCTCCTATTAAAATGGGATTTAATAAGAGTGCTGACTTTATAACCAGCTATGCAATTATTTGATAGATCACTCCAAATTTTTAAGTATGATGTACTACTCAGATTCAAGGCTTACGAGGTCTCAGTAGTTAAAATCAGTTGCAAAACAATGATCCCAGAAGGTGATCACAAACCCATCTTCTTTGTTCTTTCAATTAAAAAGGAAAAAGTTGTGAAATTAAAATTTTAATATGCCAACTTAGGATTCTAAATAATTAAAAATAAGATCAACAGTATGTGTAACAAACTCCAAGGAAGCGGTAACAAACTACAAATACTTGGAAAAATGCACTACTGGCATATACAGAAGTGAAAGCTTCCCCTCTCCCCACCCCTTTTCCTCCAAAAATACATACCTGTTGAATGTGTCTACTAACTCGTTTCTGAGGCTGGTAGATAAGCCATGTATACAGGACTGGATCAACATTAATTGCTAATCCTTGTACACTGGACAAGAGAACAGCACCTGCACACCACAGAAAAGACAAAAAAATGTAAACTACCTGCTCAAGAATCTCCTTATACGTATTCAGTTTTCTTGCACACAAATCATCTTTAATGCAGACTTTTGTTTGGCTTGGACTACATGTATAATAAATAATAATACTTATTGAAGTTTATGCTTTAACATATTCAAAGTGAGAAACTTACCAGTGCTATCAGTGTTAGGGATATGCACACATTAAAAAATGTAGCAATTTGCATTTTGATTTTGCTTATTACAACTTTTTGTCAAGAAAAATGCTCATTTTCACAAAATTGCTTGTGTAGCTGAACACACACAACATCTTCCCTCAAATTCTCAGCCAACATTAACACTCTGCAAAAAATGAGTAAATAAGACCCTTGACAGAAAGGGAAGAATACAATGCATGACTCCCCACAACCTCAATTTAAAAACTCCATGGTCTAGGACAGTGAGTTCTTTCAATAAAGATAGACTTACTTTACACTAGCTCTGCCCAAAGCTCCGGACAAACATTTTTTATGTAAATATGGTTATGAATATTCTTTAGAGGATGAGTTAGGCAAAATAAGGCAAATTTTTTGACTGACAACACTGGCAGCCTCCGTATTGTGAGCTCTTAGGATTTTCCTAAGCTTTACAATATATCTTATTTTCTTTAAATCTCACTTTCTAGGACCTAGGATTACAAGACAGGGCTACTTTATTTCTTAAAAGTAAACTTCTAGTTTTCTGTTATTTGTGAAGAAAATCTTACAGGGAAAATGTTAAGGCTCAAAATAGGAGAAAAACTATGTCAGCACCCAGAAATGTTAGCATATACATCAAACCATGCACACTAAAACCCCGTTTATGTAGCACTATCTCCATTAAAGTTGCATTAAAAATCTTATATTATACCTTGGTGAGGCTTTTTGTCTAATAGTACAGACAACGTATCTATTGCAGTAGAACATAATTACAGAGCTGTACAAATCAGAAGCAAATGGGTCAATGGAATACAAACGTATCAACTATACTAAGGAAGTGTAGCAAGTAGATAGCTATCTTTTCACATAAGCTTTGCAATTTTATTACAAATTAATATATGAAATAATGAAATAAGTAACAAAATAAATTTAAAACAGAAATCCTGGAAGAAATACTGGAAGAGCCCAGCACCAAACTCCACATAATTACAGTAGTTCTATAAGACCAAGAATCATAGTTCCTAAAGCAATATATACTACATTTACTCTGTGGTATACAATGTAATTATGCAGCAATCTGAATTTAATAATAAATTCAAATACATTCAGAAAGCTTGACACACAATTCAATGTACTTTCCAAAAAACAGTAAAAACATGTGCCTCAAAAGACACATCAGCAAAACTGTAAATGGGAAATTAATTTAAAAAATACAAGTTATGAGTTTATTGTATAAAACCAAATTTTAAAACCAGCTGAATTCCAAATGGCAGAAGATCCACCAACCTGGGGTGACACAAGCAAATCCTGATGAGCACAATGGGAAAATGGCAGTCAAGAAATACATGAAGATAAATCATCTGCCTAGCCCAGGCTTGGAGTTGGAACACATACTGTGAGGAACTCCTATACACAGACTAGTCCATGTGAACTGAAGGTTTTAAATGTCAGTAATAAACCTAAGAAATAAATCTGCAGTTAAAGGAAAAGCCAATGTCAAGCATTAAGCGGTAACATGCAAGTAAGAGCACTGAATGTGCCTTGTGGCAGGATATGCAGGAAATGAGAAAAAGGAAGCAAAAGGTAACAGAGGATTGATAAAATATATGCTACAATCATTATCTTTTATAAGATACTTATATGCCAACGTAAAAGAATCCTGCATCTTTAAGAGACACTGCCTGTTGTCAGCAATACTTAATGAAAGGTTTAATATACATGAAAAGTGGGAGACAGACCTCCCAATGAGTGCAGCATAAAGGCAGCCTACAGGCAAAGTCAACAGAAAATCCCACATTTCTAGCAGACTTCTGAAAAGAAAAATATGGTGTTACTGTAGCACATCATTCTAGTAACTTAGCATAGTTTCTTGATTACTGAAAAAAAATAGTTACAACTAACAAGTTCAATACAATTAAATCAAGCTTGGAACTGAAGCTCTCCTTTCCCTTCAGTGAAGTCAACACTAGCACAATCTGATAAAATCCTACAATAAGGCAGCACAAACAGCAAACATTTTTCCAGTTGTCTTTTGATAGCTTGTTCCTGGGATATTCAAAAAATAAAACAAAACAAGCAAACAAAAAAACCCTGGTAGAAGTACTCAGATAAGCAGTTACATTATTTGCCTTTCAATTTGACTGTCAGGTAATTTCGGCCTCCTACTAAGCCACTTCTGTCACACTAAGTTACTGAAATTTACTGCTATGTTTGCTACTCAGCCACTATATTTAATCACTTATGTGAAGTTGTTTTCTGTGTAACATCTATCTTCAAAATCAGTATCTAGTAAAAAAAGTTTCTCAGATTTGCCTCCTGTTTTCATGTCAAGAAATAAGAATCCTCCCCAGTTTTTAAGGAAGCTCTCACTGATTTAAGGATCGAGGCTGAAGCTGGCAGCAGACTCCTCACATGCCTAAAAAAAACAATTAATTGCTATTCTGTCTCCATCAAAACGCAATGCTCAAGTTTCCTGGATTTCATTAAGATTGTGGAGAACTTTCTTTTTTTCCCCTCCCATTTTCTCCTTTTAATTAAATTTACATTTCAGAAAAAAAGCAGACCTTAGTCCCATAGCGTAGTAGGGTTTGCTTTCCAGATCCCAGTTCTGGCCAGAGTTATCTATTACATATATCTAGTAACAGAGTTGAAAAATAAGTATGAGACCCAACACTGTGTAATCTTTAATGTTTGAGAATTCCCTGAGTCATGGCGTCATTTGCCAGGCTCAGCTTGGGCAAATAATTTCCTTCCTTTACAAATTCCCACTCTCTCCTGAAGGAATAGAAGACGGGGAGGCTGCGGTCAGGCAGAGGAGGACGACGAACGGAAGGCAGCGGAGCACAGCGATGCTTGGCACTCGCATCCTGTGGATGAGCTTCCTGACAAGTCTCCGTGGATGATGACAGCTGCAACAACAGCACTTTTCTTCCCAAGGGATGGGGGCATGCAGAAGATAACTGGGGCCTCCTGCTTGGGTTGGCCCCGCTGCCACCTCCTCCCTCTTGGAGTGCTGAGCAGAGGAGAAGCAGGGATGAGAGGGGTCACTAGCCTGGGGCTCCCTCCGTAGAGACTCGGGGGAAAAAAGTGGGGGGAAAAGGGAACGTGGTACACTTCTGGTGGGGTGGAAGAGGAACCCACCCTGGGGAGACAGCTGCAAAGAACAGAGGCCAGAGGGAAAGGCAGGATGGGTGAAATACAGCAGAGTCCAGCAGTAGAGCTGTGGAGCTGAGGAATGTTCAGTCATCACATTAGAAGAGAAAAGGGCCTCAAATATCAAAGAGACACAAGGAAAGGATGAAGGAAGAATGACAGTGAAATAGGAATCTGGAAGTGAATGAGCACTTTGGGAAGGAGAAGGGAAATGGCAACCCTTGGTAAAAAACTCTTTTTGGAGATGCACAAACCTTGTGAATGAATAAACTGCATTACTATTTCTCCCAACAATCTGGAGGGAAAAAAGTACTAGGAAAAATAGACAATAAATAATCTTGCAATTTATGCACCTGAAAATGAATTTTTGCAATAGTAAAGGACCAGCCTAGCAAAGTTTTTTCAAATTAGTGCTCTGTGTATGCAGTATCCAAACACAACTTAATGTTATTTCCAGTAAAATTAACTCAAAAACCTCTACAGTAAACTGAAATTTGAGTTGATGTACATTTTCTATTAAGGGAGGGATAACAAATATGAACAAATGGAATGGCTTACAATAAAACCTAATTCTGACAAGCTTTGTATATTTTCAGTAACTAACTTAAAAAATACTACACCATCTTGCTATATGAACTGCTTCATGAATTACTTTAGCATTGCACACTCATGACTCCTAGATGTCTCAGGACACATGAATGATACATAGATGCTTACAGGTTGAGTTAGAATCATTAATTTAGTATCCAATTATTTTAAATGATACCTGAGAGAAGAAATATATTTTTTTACGTTTTTTTTCTTACTGTTTTGAAGGGCATTTTCACTAAGGCATACTATAAAAATGCAGATCTGCATATTACACCCAAGTGAAGAGTTCTATGTAATGAAAGTATATAAAAGTATATTTCTGCTGGCTGACTCAAAGCAGATGCATTGTAAATCCCTAAGTGTGGAAATATCTACGTCTGTTTGATTTTAGCCTGGGAGTCAACTAAGGGAAAAAGACTCCTTTTTACTACTCTGCTTACTGCCAGTATGGTTCACTTACCCACAGTCAAACAGGCTTTACCAATTAGTTATCCTGTGGCACTACAGCCATTTTCAGTAACATCCCAGAATGAAGAATGAGAGCTGAAGATTTAGAAATTGCAGTTACACCACATAAAAATTAATCATACAAATTTGGTCTACTTTGGAACATCAAGGACAAAGCCAATATGACTGTCTTGCAAAATAATCAGCTTATCTAAGAGACACTGTCCTGCATTTCATCCTGAATTGCTAAGTCAGAGAAGGGAAACAGATACTTCAAGCAACATCAAAGTTTATGTGACTGTGAAAAATTATTTTTACATTACAGCTGCTACAGTAAGTTAATAAATTCTGTCTAACTACTGAAGTATATGTCTGCATGTCTCTCTATTCAAGGTTGATTTGAATGCCTAGAGATACAAACATTGCATCCCAATTTTATCTCAGAAAAAGCCTCCAAGTCTACTGTACTTGCAGAGTTTTACATTCATCAAGTGCTTAAAATAACTCTAAGATCAATTAGTTTAGTTGCTTAGCCAATATTAGAATATTTTACTAAAACAGAAGTAGCGGGGTAACACTTTCCCATTAACTAAGGCACTTTGGTCTGTAATATTAAACACAGCTCCCACATACAAGTTACTCTTTGCCCAAGAATACATACCCCACAATATTTTAACACCATTCTTTTTCTTTTTAATTAAAAAAGCTTTTTGATATTCAGAAACTTTCACTAAGAACATACTCATATTGCTCTCATGACCTTCTAATTCCTACTGAGGTTTATAGCAGAAAACTATTAAAAAAATACGGGAGGAGGTCAACATCATTATTTTTATTTAAAAAATTGAGAAAGTGAGGCAGAGAACTGAAGTTATTAAATCACACAGCAGGACCCACAGATAGAATTCAGATGTTAAAGTTATATGCCACAGCTAAGTGGCATATATATTAGCCTACTGTAGTTAATAGAAAAAATGTAATGTACGAGTCCATCCTGTGTTAATCGTAACTAAATCAGACAGGCCTAATTTCAATTGAATGTTCTGATAAGCCATCATTATCTTTTTAAAGAAAAAATATCCTGTCTTTATCAATATACATACCCAAACGCTCACAAATGCTGAATTACAGAATTATGACATAGAAGTATTCTCAAAGATGTAACATAATGAAGCAAAACAAAACTGCTGGATACACTGTTTAACACAAAGTGCTGTATGTAAGGCATCATTTTGCAATGTACAAGAAGTCACATTTCTGCAAATCAATCTGCAGCAAGCCATATCAAATCAAGATAAGGACAACAATCTTCAGTTATTTCACATCATCTCTGATGTTAAGAATGGAACTTAGTCCATTTAGTATTTTGTCTTTCTTACTGAGGAAAATATTTGTGATATGCTGAGTTGGAAGTTTTCACAAAAATGCTAGAATATTCATGTTTAACTTGTGTGCTGCATGTTTTTGAAACGAAGTTATCTTGAAAGGCTACTTTTTTTCCCAAAATCATTTGATCAAAACTTTAATTTTCTTTAGAGAATATGGTGATGTGGATTCAGGGAAACAGTCTAATAGGCAGCAATGACCAAGAAAAAAAGAAAATGTGTAGGCAGCGGTAGTATACAGAAATGTCAGCTTTATTTAAATAATTACTGTATCATTTCTATGAAAAGGCAATGGCAATATTCCTATGCTGAGCTGCATAGCACCTCTTCTTTAATTCTATGTTTTTATTGCAAGAATATTGCACTCAAGTATCGTTTCCTCCTGTTCACTTTTAGGTTGTTTATATATTTAACCATCATACTTACTATTCTGTAAATAAAAGGAAAACGAGGAACTCTAAATTCAACTGACAGAAAGGACTAAACAGACAGAAAGGAAGGCTATACTATAAGGACTTCAAAACCATATTGTCAGCAAGTAAAGAAAATTTGAATGTTTTCAAAAATATGAAGTGTCTAGAACAATTTGTTTTATTCATAAAAGAATATGGGGGAATTGAACATTTGAGACACCCAGAGAGCTGTTTCCAGTCAGACACTGCAGGGTGGCCCAAACTGACTCGAGGCAGAGGCTGTTAATGGACACATTGCTACGAAAGCAGCTATTCACAAACTCAGTAACACAAACTAGCAGTTTACAAAGGTTTCTACCAAAATCTGGTTCCTTTGTCTTTTCCTCCTGAAGTCCCACTAGAAAACTATCTAATAGTCACTATTATAAATCTGGTCATCAATCTGACTCTCAGACCTTAGATCATTCCTTACCAGGTTTTCAAATGCTAACAAAGGCTTGAGAATTTTAGCTTGTTTAGCTCTCTAAAAAATGAATTCAGATACACGTTGCAAAGTCAAGGCTATTTCTTTCCATTTTCTGTACTGAAGCAGTACCACTTACAGTTACTCTTATGGATTAAGAGATTCCATTAAAGCAAGAAGTTTTTGGAACTCTGAAGAAACTATGAGTCAATTTCCTAATTTTTTGTTTGATCTATCCGAGACCTCCTCAGTCCCATTTGAAAGGCTGTTGGAGCTTTTTTTTCATCTTACAAAGATTTTTAGTGTCACTTTTAAAACAGAGTAATTCCAAGGAATGGATGAACAGACACTCTCAAGCAGATTAGAAACAAAATCTTCATATGGGTAGTTTTTATTTATCAAGAATTTTGCTAATTCCTTTATTTAGTGGACTGAAATTAGAAATCAGAGGAGTTGGGCAACAGATCCTTACTTCCATTTAATCTCTAGTCTTACTTTTGGATCATGTTCTACTCTGCAAAAAAATGGTGGAAAATTTAGCGATAAAGTAAGAAATACTATGGCTCAATACTGGCGCTCTCCTAGAGAATCAACAAGTACAAAGCAGATTCAGTTATGTAGTCTACAGGAATTCCCTACACAAATTCTACAAGTTGTTTAATCTCACATTTTTGAAGAAACTAGGCTACCTAGAAGGGATAAGAGAGAAAATTAAATAGATCACAGAATATACTGAACTGGAAGAGACCCACAAGGAGCCTCAAATCCAACTCCTGACCTGGCACAGGACACCCCAAGAACCACATAATGTGTGTGAGAATATTGTCCAGACACTTCTTGAACTGTGTCAGACTTGGTGCTGTGGCCATTTCCCTGGGAAGCCTGTTCCATGCCCATATTTTCCTGATATCCAACCAAAACCTCTCCTGCCTCAGCTTCATGCTGTTTCCTCAAGTCCTGTCACTGGTCTGAGATAGGGTAAATTATTTAGGAGAAAACAAACAGACATAGGCAAATATGGTAATTTTCACAATGCAAGAAGGCAGAACCCTGCAGCGACCTGAGCTGCTCAAGCCATTACAGGACATGAATGTGGTGACCAGTTCTGCTGAGTTATCCAGAGTAACCCCAAACAGAGCTGACCCAGAACTCCCAAATATCCCATCTGATTCAATACAGATAAATACACTTCTACTGGTATTGTTACCTCATATTTTAATTTCACATGTAAATGATAACTGACCTGACTACTTTGTCTAAGAAAACAACAATTCTGTTTATTCTAGAAAAGTGTTAGATCAACGTTCAGTAGGAAGGAACAAGCAATAAAACAGAAAATATCAACTATGCCACTGCATAAATGCATTGTGTACACAGATAGTCAGAACAATGCATCCAGCTCCTGTCAGCCAGAAGGGTCAGTTTTAAGCATTCAAACCTGAAAACTTCTGTTTCACAATACCATTTATTCAGTATTTATTCTCCCTGATTCACTCTATGCTCCATGCCGAATGCATTATACATTCTCCAAATCCCAGAGCAGAAAGCACAGAAATAAAAAAGTATGCACATGTACTGGTTAAACGATTTTCTTTTCATCATTTTTAAATGATTGCCTATTTATTCTAGTGAACTCCAAAGCAAACAGGTTTGAAAACCTCCAGGTCCAAACCACCTGCATGTGGACCTCAGAGCCAAGCTGCAATGTCAGAACCTCTTCTAAAGGCAATGTTATTTGTCGGTTTTTATCACTGCATTATTCCAGGTAAGTGTTAATGCAATTCTGTAAGTACCACCAGAAGCTGCACTTTACAGGCTATTTACACAGACTTTACTGATGAAGATATCAGAGTCTCCACATATGAAATAAACAAGTTGTAATCACTGTAGACAATTCTGCAGAACAGTTGATTAACAAACCCTCCAAAGTCCATGCAAACTTCTGCACAGAGCCTCCAGCTGAAGGCCAAAAGGCCATGGAGAGGCAAGCCACTGAGAAAACACGTGTCAATGGAAAAACACCTTTTGCAAGTCAGTGAGGGGAATAATATTTTGACAGAGCAGAAGTCTCAAAGCTATCTTAAATAGGCTGGGTTTGAAAGAATTAGTCATACAGAACCATTCTATATATAGACCATATATCTGTGTAAGATATAATAGGCAGAAAAGAGCTGAGGTATGCTCCAAGGCTCTGAAATCATGGGAAATAGATATTTGCTGAAATACTTGATATCACCCATGAGCCAGCAGGAAAGAGAGGACCACATACCACCACCTCTATTAATGTAGAGAATAACATCAGTCAAGATCCGAATGTATTACTCCTAACTAAGCTGTGAGAATGCCTAATAATCCCTCTCAAGCTTTCTACTATGAAAAATGGCAAAGCTTACTAAATTCATTAATTATTACTTCTATGGCCTTTAGGCAGTTAACTATGCACCACAATACATAATACCACACTGGTAACAGAATTGCATCCTCCCTCTCTCTATGATTGGTAGAGTGATACCACACCTTTTCTTCAACTGTGACACAACATTTTAAGAAGACTGGGCGCTAATGATCTAGTTAAAATGAGTAATGTCTCAATATATATCCTTCTAAGTGATTTTCAATAGAACATTCAGTTACGTATTTTTAAAATACGGCTTTTAAACTAAAATTAGCAAATTGTCTGAAAACTGCCAAGAAGTTTCTTAATACAGTTCAGCTTCTGTATTTATAAACACCTCACTATCATCTGCCAAAACTGTATTTTGCAATTTCCTACTGCATTATGCTGTTGAGAATTGCAACAGGATTCTTCCCCTATGGCAACAGGGCACCAAGGGAGCTATTTTCATTCCTTCTTTAACAGTTGAACATTTGTAGTGTTGTGACTATGGATACCAACTCGTCTTGCGCTTTAAGTCATAAAGCTGAAATTTTTCAGCAGTAGATGCCTCGTGTAGCTTCTTTTAAAAGTAATGTGAATAATATACAGCTGTGGTGTCTGTTTTCATTTTTCTTAAACATTACAGCTTCTCAGGGGCAACAGAAAACACAAAGATGATTTCACATAATTTCTGAGGTGCTCAATTAGAACAATGCACCCACAGGCAGAGAGGCTGAGGAAAATGAAAGTAACTTAGAAAGGTATGCAAGATTTACAGTAGAAATTCCACATAAGGTTATGTTTTTCTGTAGCAGTAATGGAAGTAAAGGAAGAAAAAAAACCTATATTTATCTTCTAAATAGGAGGTCCTAATTAATTCACGTATTCCTTTCTATTGCTTAAGACTTCATGCTCTATACTAGTGATTCAAGGCTGACATAAATAGCATATAAATGCCAAACAATGAGCCTCAATAAAAATAGCCACAGTGTGTTATACTGCTGAAGTCATGACACTGCAAGGTAGGTAAAGTTACACAGGCAGTTCAGCCATTAACTTATTTTTTTCCTTGTTTTAGTATGTGCACTTCAACAGAAACTTGATACACAGGGCTCAAGTTGAAAGCAAATGTCTTCTTTAAAGCTAACAACTTTGAAAAATATTAAATTTGTGGTGCTTGGTTAATTGGTGGGAAAGATATACAAGTCTTAGGTACTATGAACATAAAATGGGCAAATTTCTAAAGGACAGTCAGTCCTGGTCCTTTCTTCAGTTGCTGCATTAGCAATGCTTTCAAAAGTATTTGTGAATTTCAGTAGACACATATCAAAAAGCTATTTCATCAAATGTGTACACAGTTTACATAAATTAGATTACATAAATAAGTTTACATAAATAATTTTAGAAGTACACTTGCTAATACCGTATTAACTTAATTCCAAATTTGAATGAAATGCCACAAGTCCATTAAAGATAATTTGAGATTTACAGTACCACTTTGATAGACTTACACCTGTCATGTAAAACTAAAAAGCCTTAATCAACTTATGAAACCTATATATAAGAGAGAGGACAGATGAGCATCTCCACATACACTGAAATGGTTATACTAAGACACAAACAGGCAACTAACATCTCAAATGTGTAAATAATTGTATTCACACCTACGACAGGGAAGCCATCTTTAGAAAGTCTTGGGAATGTGTTCTAGTAAAGAGATTTTTGAAAGAAGATTTCAAGATAACTACATGATATATTGGAGGTTCTTTTCAAGATATACAGGGTATTACTAACTGAAAAATGCCCACACAGCATAAATACCAAGAAAAAAATGCCGTTACTGTTATTGTGAAATTCTCTAAATGCTGATTGAATTTACCTATGAGCACATTCAATGCACAGAGCACAATCTGGATTCCTCATTTGCAGATTTTCTGTTAATTCTCTAATGCTCATCTGGGATGCTAGCAAACTCATCAGAATAAATAGCTTTTCTTTGTATAATCTTCTGGCAAATAAACAAAAACTAAAAATAGACAATTATTTATTAATCCCAGGTTCAGTCATGTCTACATTAAATACAAAATCATGCCTTTACTGGTATCAATTTTATGCCCTTCTAGAATACCGTCATATTTACTTCATTTAAAATGAATTTATATCAGCTATTCTCTAATTATTTGGTAATTTCCTAAACTACTATTTATGTTACTAGAAATGTATAGTAATTCAGACTTTATAGACAATGGTGATGGTCACTATGAATGCTGCAAATACAGATTAAAGAAGAATCTTAGTTGGGCAGAAGAAAGCTCACCACAGCTCTTTTACAGGGATTAAGCAATTAATATTAAAAATGTCAGAAAAGCAAGGAACAGAGCACCAACAAAAGTAATACTGGAGGAGGCTGTTGATCATCCTGTCTTTATGACTGAGGGTTTTTTGTAGTATTTTAAAGTATTTTTGTAAATTGAAATAATCCTTCAAAATTCATTAAGGTTTCCAGGCAAATGTAATAAAAATTCTGAATTATTGAAGTAATTTTCTCAATAATAAAATGAGAGTCATCATGATCACAAACAGACAAATAAACGTGTCTTTACAGTTCATACAAACGGCAAAAAAATCAAGGAATTAAGTTAAAGGTGATGTTTAAATCTTCACAGCTCAGTACAGTATAAATTTCATGAAGTACCATTAAAAAAAAATCAACGAAAGACAACGTTCAGAATATCCTAAGAGATATCCAGATTGCCTAAGTAGTTTATTATAAAAATTGCTTTTTTTCTATTCAAACAATGCTGTGAGCCTCCAACACAGCCAGCAGAAAAAGTAACTTTGTTTTTTCACATCAGAAATTAACGCACAAAACTGCAAACAAAGCCAGAGTATGTGTAGTTCATTTCTACCAGCAGTGAACAGGGAGATGGTTATTTAACATTTACTACTTTTACAAAATCATAATTTAGTTAACACAGAAGCTGTTCTTCTCAATACCATTATGTTTGTGAATCTGGAACATACAATTAAAGTCAGCTGTTAAGATAAGTGCTTTTAAAGACTCTGAAGTGCTAAACATGATCATCCAAAAAACTGAAACACCTAGTATAATAACCTCATTTTCCTTTAAGCCGAAATATACATTCTTACATGGTGTTGAGATGATGAATGGTATCTTCCCACTCATGTGGATCTAAGACAGGCTAAGTAATATTTCTGAATTATAGAAAATCTGCATTTTATTAACTACGCTTAATATATATTAAAGCATTCATTGTATTATGTAAACACACTTCTTTTCAAATCCATTTTTTAACCTCTTCCATCACTGCTAAGCTTTTTAAAAAAACGGAAGTTAATTTTTAATCGATTATTTACATTTTGATTAATAAATCCAAAATATTGTTTAATTAAGTCAGTGTTTTAAATCTATGCTTAACTAGATGGAGAATAGGAATTTTANTGAACTAGATGGAGAATAGGAATTTTACTTTCACTGTGGTACTTGTGTGAATGGTTCTCTTCACTCAAAATATCAATAACACTGTCTAGATGGTTATTATTTTTAAAAAATTATTATTGTGCTTAGAAATTGCAAACTTCTCAATATAGGCACTGGAAACTCATAGGTAAGGAAAATTACAAAACTGCATCTCTTAACTAGTAGAAGTGTAGAAAGCTGCTGTCATACATTTAGGTCACAGTGGGAGTTTTTAAATATGTTGTCTTGAAAAACTGATTTTTAAGTGAAACCAGCTTTCACATTTTTAGTGTCTTCTGCAAGATACGTTACAAATAAACAGAAACAAGTAACCTTTTGGATAATTTTGGCAGTAAGCTGAACACTGCAGCTTTATGATTTTGCAAACCTCACTTAAGATTTTTAGCAAAAGAAGTGTTAAGTAAACTGCATAAAACATCTGCACAGGCATTATAAGAACACTGAGTTTATTTATAAAGCAAATATTACTGCAGATGGCTGACAATATATTATGTTGTCTTCAGAATACTAATTTTCTAAGCAGATCTTTCGGGGATGTGCTCCAAAAGAGTGGTACGTGCTCTTGCGTCATATTTTACACATCAGCAAACAGCATACCTGTAAAAACTATTTAAATCAAGTTTTTCTGCATTTTTTAGTGCACGAGTCAGACTATTAAAACTAATAAAAAATAAGTTCAATCAGGTACAAACAGTAAGAAAATAAGTGAAGAGAGTTCTAAGTAATGAAACATTAAAAGGAACTCTTATAGCCATGCTTTAGATACGCCCTGCAATTTTAAATTTTCTGCCTGCCACCACATGTTGGGGCCCTATGGGGTCCCTACCATGTAACCATAGCACTATCTAAACAAATCATTTGCTAATCCCGAGATGTCAGAGCTGTATCTCTGTGCTGGGGCTGGAGAGGTGCCAGTTCTAAAACCTGAGGTGAACATACCAGCAAGCAAACTATGGTGTTTCTGTACCTGGAAGAGAAAAGAAAGCTGGAGGATTTTGCCTCATCTTTTCTATTTAAGTTATTAAGAGAAATAATTCTGACCATCTGCTTCTTCCCTGGCTCATTAACCTCATAGTCCTTTATTACGATTATAACACTGTATGCAAAAACCAGAATTCTGGAATAAAATACAGATGTTTATAAAGTCCTGTGCCTGTTTACAGCTTTATATTTTGTGATACTAAGTGGATACTTGGCATTTGGGTTAGGATTTCGAGTGGGGAAGAATTGCGAGGGCATTTAAAGGCCATTTAAAAAGTGACTTAAGTATATGAATTTCAAGCATGCAGTTGTCATTCAAACAAAACTCTTAGTTCATACACTGAGTAATTTTAAATGGCCTTTAAATG
>VZTT01050939.1:1308-24801 GCA_013400855.1 Buphagus erythrorhynchus
TCTGACACACTAATTTTAATTCTTTTATTATGTTACTTGGATGCCTGAAGAATCTTACAAAACATCCCCTTAGTGCTGCTGAAGACACCTAGGAATGGATTATAGCTATTGGAGGGTCTCCATCACTCTAGGGTCTTATAAAAAGGATTTAATGAACCTTTGACAGGAATAGTTTTGGTTTTCCTGACCCTGTTTTAGGGTAGTGGAACAGGGTAGATAATGGCTTTGCATCCTTGTCTTCAAAGAAGATGATCTTACTGAACATTTGCAAAAATCAGTAGGCTCCAATAATTCAGGAGTTGCAGAATTCCTAAAGCTCAGTGGAGGCTGCAAAAACCAATTCACTCTGATACCAGAACTGCTCTGGTGGGTGTATTATCTTACCAGAAAAAGGGCATTTTGATTTTTTCATGTTTTGATTTCTGTGGGCAGGAGCTCTGCTCTTTGGTGGACAATTCTGACCAAGAGAATTTTTGTCCTTGTGGTGGGCCAGCAGCATCTTGTCCTGTCTCCCATTTTCTTCACACCTCTGTGCATATCCAATGAAGGTTTGGTTTGTATTTCAATTGTACAGCAATTTACCAAACAGTCATTTTGGAGTTTTTTTAATTACGGAGAAGGGACTTAGAAAAACCTTCTCTTTGGAAAGTATCCAATGCTTTGACGTAGTCTAGAAATAATCCCTGAAATTCATTATAATCAAACCTTGTCAAAGACAGACTATATTGCATTCTCCAACTAACATGCTGCCTTTTCTGAATTTAAATATTGGAATGTAAATAATAGGTGAGAGTTTCCATAATACAATGAAATCTGATGTTTGTCAAGACCTATCATACTGAGTCCTTCTAGCTTTTCAAACAAAAACTGTGAGGGTTTTTTTATTACATGTTTTTGATATGCTGACCCGTTTGATATTTTTTTTAACTTTATTAAAACTTTACAGTAAAACATCACTGTTCTGGACAGAATAAGGATATAAGCAGAAATCTCTCAATTTCTAGATTTCTACCCATGCTCCAACTTTGTGTGGGAACCCATTTACAGGACCAAGGAAAATAAGTTGACGAGTAAACACAAACTTCTTGGCTATTGGGAGAGGGAGAAAATAATTCTAAAATCTGTTTACACAGAGAAAGGCCTCAGAAGTTTATGTAAGCATGTATATGGCAGAGCAGTTCTGTATCAGAACTTACCTTGAACAGCCATGTCCCCTGCAGACTGAAATATTTTGGTGTAGCTGACAGAATTAAGCATTATGCAGGGAGCTCCTGGAGAAGTGTAATCACCATTTTCATGCAGAGGAGCAGCATGCACAGCATTGACATCAAAAACTTTCTGGAACTGCTTTTTCAACTGGTGCAGAAAACGACTAGTTAGACTAGAAGCCACTGAAAATGTGTTTTGGTTTGAGAATGATGGGGTTCAATGTTTTTAAAATGTGCTTAAGTCAAATTCTAAGGTAAGGCAGTTTGCTCCTATATGTGCTTGCAGGGTATTTCTCAGCAGATCTTTTTGAAAGGTATAAGCACTTAAATAGGTGCAGTTCAACATTTCTGTAATTACAGTAATTTTTGGTTATTCACATCCTGATCTATAATTTGGAGGGATTCAAAGACCAGCCATGTTTAGTAGTCACCATGTCTAATGTGCTCAGCTCTGCAGTTCTGAGCCAAGAATGAGTGGTATGTGCATACCAGAGCAAATGGAAAAAAAAGGTCTGTGAGCATTCATTGAAATTCAGAAGTCAGTTTGAATTCAATGATGTTCATGGAATGTTCCCGTTCACTTCCTACAATAAGATTTTGAGCATTTGTGAAAGAAATCAACCATGCCACAATTTTACCCTGGGTTTTCATTGCAAGTTAAATTTAAATTGAATATTTAAAGCACAGATTTATGGGAAAAAAATGAAAGCATGAAATATTAATAATATTTTCAAGCTGGGTTTGGTTGGTTAGATGATGTCATTATCCTCTGCCAATTCCCTCTTGGATGCTTTCCATGAGTGACCAAATGTCTGCAGATCAAACCTCATAGATAAATCCAACTGCTACATTTTCTTGCTGATTTCATGCAAAAACCCAGTTTGGAGTAATACAGTCTTGGGGCTGGCTCACCATAAATGTGATAAAGAAAATAGATAGCTTTAAAAAAACCAGGCCTCTAGAGCGTGTATTTCATCTTATTGGATCCTAATTTTTTCTCCTCTTTGGTTTGATTCAGGAACAATGGTCTCACCATCAGTGGAGCTTCACTGGACTGGATTTTTTTTAATCTGTTGCCCCAGCAGAGACAGAATTTTGCATTTACCATTAGGTAAGTCAGGAGATGCTGAACCTGAGCTGTGCTTTCTACAATCCTTAAGTCACTGTATTTCCTGAGTCACAAATACCCATGTAGACCCTCTGCCACAGAATCATGGGCTGATTTGAGTTGGAAGGGACCTTAAAGCCCATCCAGTCCCATCCCCTGCCATGGGAACACCTTCCTCTATCCCAAAATGCTCCAAGCTCCATCCAGCCTGGCCTTGGACACCTCCAGGGATGGGCACCCACAGCTGCTCTGTGAAGGATGAAAGGAGCTTGGTGGGTGTGATATACGTGACAAATGTTCTCTTTGGGGGAGAAAAAAAAATTATCTGCTAGAGAAAAAAAAGGTATTTCATAAGGAACTGAGAAGAAATTAATTTTTCAAGGTGTTCGTTTAAAGTTTGAAAGTTTTTGACAAGTAAATGGCTTAGCAGCTCCATGGAATAGTGTAATCTTTTGGTTATACTGTTACTGTCTGAGTCAGTCTATTTATATATATGCCCAGGGTTACAATCAAGGGCATTTTTCAAAAACTTTCTTTAATTCCTGGATTGCACTTCAAGTAAAAAATCAAAGATACCTAAGAACATCTTGTGACTTGTAAAATTTTCTCTTCTTGATGTTAAAAATGATGTTGAAGATCTCTCTTCTTTTATCTTATGATCAGTGCCACCCAGTGTGATCTGGATTACTCAATTCTCACTTAAAAATTCTTTTGTAAAGACTATTTGTCTCTTTCTAAAAATTGTTTTACAATTATATATGAAATTTCAGATGCCTTGTTTAATACATTTCTCCTAAGAAATGTAATGAAATGAAATGAAATGTGAGAGGACAGAGAAATACAGTTATTTGCTTTTTAAAAAATAGAAATGAGATTCAATTAATGAGACTGCAATCCCTGTAAAGAAGAAAACCTCTATAAGAGCAAACTAAGGTAGTCATGAACCAGCACACAAGAATTTTTATCTACTACAGTTTTCAGCTGTGTTCCTCAAGTAATGATAATTTTTACTCCTGATAGTCCTAATAATGTGCTGAGAGTGAGGTGTGAGATTTCTGTGACTTCGTGATTGTGGGGTCATGATCTCTCACCCATGTGTAGGAAAAGTGAATGTGTGTGCACATTCCTGCTGTGCTCCCTGACTAATGGTCAAATTCTGTCTACTGGAATGGCACCAGCTGGCTGCTCGGATTTTTTTTTTTTTTAATATTTTTTACAAGTGAATTAAAGCAAATTGTATAGTGCCCTTCTCTGTTAGAGGACTTATTTCCACATCTTCAGTTTGGCTGTGAAATGAAACCTGGAGTCAGCACACACCGAAAAATTCCTTCCACTGGAAAAAACCTGGGGGAGATTCCTGATGGTGGCTGCAAAAATGTTTCACTGAAAACACTGGACACTTCTTCTCAGCTGTCATCTCAGTTTTCTTCTGAGTTAAACAGTAACTTCATAATGGCTTTCGTATGGCACACACATGGAGGACACTCCAGACCCTACAGAGGGTTGTAACGTGGGAGAAAACAGTGGCAAATACATAGCAGCAGCCTGAGTGGGGGGATCCAAACCATAGTTTTATATTAATCCATGACAATTGACTAATGAAGTCATCCAGACTGGGCAAGGTTACAGGAGACAGGGCTGGGAAGCCAAGAGCTGTGTTTTTAGGATGTGCAGATGTGTTTAAGGCAATAGGCCTGCAACACTCAGGAGCATGTGCAAGCCAAATTGTGCCTCCAAGATTCCCCAGCCAGAGCCCCAGTGCATGTTCCTGCCTGTTCAAGGATAATTTGTCATTTGTACAACATGCAACAACCCACCAGTTTATTTGGACAGCCCTTTGGCCAAATTCCGGGCTCAATTCAGTCCCTGCAACCTGTGACCTTAGTGCTGCTGAATGGGTGTAAGGGAGCAGAGGATTTATTTTTTGTGATGCTTTTTAGACAGTGAATGTGTTGAAATCCTAGGGAAAGATGTTGCTATTTACCATGTTTCACAAAACACACCCCAACCAAGTTATGAACTGATGGTTTTACCCTATTAGGCTTCCTGATGGAATAAGAACTGTAGGTGAAAGAAGACTTCTAAAAAGCAATATGCCTCCTCTGCTGTCTTTTTGGTTTGGGGGTTTTGTTCTGAATTAAAGAGTCATGCAAAAATTAAACTGCACTTCTGTAATTTAAGGAAATAAAGAATCTCTACCATGCAAATGATTCTTTAGGAGAAGTGGGCCACAAGCTGCTTCCCAATTTCTCCACACTCTTGTGTGCTATTCCAATATATATTGCTGTATACCACTGAATATGGTCTTAAAATGTGACACTAAGAGTAAGTACAGCCTTCCCATGCTCATGCTCCAGTAGTTTTTGGTGGCCTTTGTAGCAAGGGAATCTTCGACCTCTAGAAAATAGGGTTCAAAATTTTTGGTTCTGTCAGGCAGAGGTTCACCTGCAGATCTCCTGCGGTGAAATACTCTGTATTTCACTGTTAGGTCCTTCACCCTCCTTTGTGCTTTCTTAATTGTGACAGTTGTCTCTACAGACCTTTTTCTTTTTTTTTTTCCTTTTTTTCCTAATTTTCAATAGTTTAAGTGCAGTTATGTGTGTATTTGTCAAGGAGAATACATTTACATTTTCAAAAATAATACAGTCTTGGAATCTTTTAATGCTGACACAGGCCTTTCTGACACATTTTTCTCCTGCCTTTGCTGCTTCTGATTTCCAACAATGCCTCAGAAAAAAAAAAAAAATCCCTGACCCAGGAGAGTGGGAGCAGCTCCCCACTTCTCCCCATATCTCTACTATTTAATCTACAGTAGTTTGGAGTAGGTAGTTGCAGTGGGCAGAGCAACACACAGACAAACAAAATCCCCCCATAATGGAAACTGAAATATCCAAGAGCTTGGGTTTTGGTGGCTGGGAGAAGGAATTTCAAAACAGACTGTGTTACACATAAGCTGACTTATGGATGGAGAAGCTGCAGGGTGAAGAGGGATACAGGGACAGAGAGGAGATTTGAATTTCCCCCAAAAAGGTTTGTTTGGAAGTGGAAAGGAGGATTTCTCGAATATCTTGTGCTTATGTCAGCGCAGTCCCTGGGCAGGTTCTGTGCCAACGATTTGGAGTTTCCTAAGGAAAAATTTGTTGTGTCAAAAGAAAATGTCTGAGCACCTCTAGAGCTTAGTCAGTACAACATCACCACACATGGGACCACTCAGAGCACACCACAGAGCCACACACCTCACCGTGCCGTTTCACTGCCTGGAATTTAAGATCTCTTAGCAACCAAAGGAAGATGGTTGGTGTGTTTGCCCATATTATTTCAAGTCATAAAGCTGACAGGAAAAGAATTCCTCTTTTGCAATTAGTTGTTCCCTTGGGAGGGACCATCTGCAATGTTCCCAGGAACCATTCTGAATCCTGCACAGAGAAATGGGTTAGATAGCTGATAAGCAGAGCATTTAGGCTGAGGGACCTTGCACACAGGGTTTTCTGCAAGGCTTCAAGGACTTACCAGTGGTCCTCATCCTCACAGGCATTATCTACCAAGCCTCTTCTAAGGCCTGAACTAAGGCTGAGAATAAAAATCTGATAAAAGAACAATGGTATGGTTTTTTTTCTTTTAATGTGGTGAGGATGTTTGTAGCTCTGCATAATTAGGTGAGAATTACAGGACAGCTATTTTCTACCCACAAAACACCTCCTATGGTATTTTACTGATAAGGCCATGCCAATATTCTTGCAAACAGAAAAAAATTCTGCTTCAAAAATGTTCTGCTTCTGTCTCTCTAGTTTTGATATGTGTTGTGCTGTTTTACTAATTTATATTTGTGCATGGTAATTATTTTTCACCCTTAAAAAGGACCTTGACAGAAAAAGATTTTCTTTCTTCCACAGTGTACAGTTTGGACTGCTTCCTGTGTCCAGACAGAGGCTAATGTTTGACAAATTCCCTGCTTGTATTTGTTCCAAAAATAGTGGTAATTTCCCTTGTCTGCTCTCACCTGTCCCTATGCCAGCAATTAGGTTCTGGTGGTTTAGGTTTTCTGAGTGTCATGAATTGTTGTGTGATTCACAGAGCAGCCTGGAGCAGCTATTCTTGTGAAATCCTCTGACTTAACAGTCAGTCCTGGGCTGGACTTCATGAACGCCTTGGTGCCTTGCCAACTTCATCCTGGGCTGGTTCAGAAGAAAACTCACGAGCCCATTTGTGCCCTTGGGTACACACGGGTTTCTGCCTGGGGTCAGAGGTCTGCTGGTGTCACTTGCTGCACTGGGCTGCTGCTCTTGAGCTGTCACAGAATCACAGAATCACAGAATGGTTTGGGTTGGAAGGGACCTTGAAGATCATCCAGTGCCACCCCTGCCATGGCAGGGACACCTTCCACTGTCCCAGGTTGCTCCAAGCCCCAGTGTCCAACCTGGCCTTGGGCAGTGCCAGGGATCCAGGGGCAGCCACAGCTGCTCTGGGCACCCTGTGCCAGGGCCTGCCCACCCTCCCAGGGAACAATTCCTTCCCAAAATCCCATCCATCCCTGCCCTCTGGCAGTGGGAAGCCATTCCCTGTGTCCTGTCCCTCCAGCCCCTGGCAATTGTCACTCTCCATCTTTCCTGCAGCTCCTCCAGGCCCTGCAAGGCCACACTGAGTTCATCCCAAAGCTTCTCCTGTCCAGGCTGAACAATCCCAGCTCTGCCATCCTTTCCTCCCAGCAGAGCTGCTCCATCCTCTGCTCATCCTGGAGCCTCCTCTGGGCTCTCTCCAGCAGCTCCAGCTCCTTGCTGTGCTGGCCCAGGGCTGGGGCAGCTCTGCAGGTGAGGTCTCAGCTGAGTGCAGCAGAGGGGAAGAATCCCCCTGCCCTGCTGGTCACCCTGCTTTGGATGCAACCCAGGACAGGGTTGGGTTTCTGGGCTGTCAGCACACACAAAAAAATGACCCGTGTGCATCATCCTTCAGCAGAAATGTGCTTCTTGGTTGAGCCACAATTTTTTGGTGTTATTTGGGATTTACGTGAGTCACTGAGAACAGGGACCAAATTGTGGCAAACCTAGATAAAAGTGTCAGGTTTTCCTCATCATCAGTGTTGATTCCTAGCTGGTGTGTAAAGAAGGTCTTTGCAGGAAAGCTTTTCTCAGCTTGGCTTCTTTATTGGAAATAAGGCTTTCCACAACAGCCATTGTTGGCAAGCTCCATCCAGGCATACTGTCCCTCTTCTTTTATTTTGCTTTATGATCCAATGCTAGTCAACATCTGCAAGCCTCCAAAGTATACAGATGTCCCAAATTCAATTCAATCATTCTGTTGCTCAGGTTGTCTGATGGATATTGTCATTTTAGTTTTATGAACCACTAACCCCATAGTGGTAACTATGTAACTGCATACTCTATTTTAAATGGTGAAAAAAATTATTTTTTGGTCATAAACACACATATTCTACTCCTTTGGTGAGTATCAACGCTCTTAATCTAATCACTGTTAAAACATTAACAATCTTAATTTTGAAAGTGACTGAGCTATTTCACATTCAATAAAGAATAAATGTCAGATAAATCAAATTCAGGCAGACAATCACCACAGAATGTTATGGAATAAGTGGGTTTGGTCTGGTAAAGTTATAAACAATATAAACCATATTTAATGACAAAAGTTTAATGGCCTCGGGTTTCACTAATTGTGTCTAATGCCTGTCCACACACATGCTGTTGAATGGATATATATAGAATGATACTATATAAATGTATAGAATGATACTATATAAAATACACTGCTTCCACACATGTTACAAGACATAATAATTTCAAGTATTTGCTTTACCAGCACCTTCCATTTGTGAAGCACCATTTGCAGCAGTCTGGTCTTCTCAGGGACCATTTTTCAGGAAATAATCTGGTAATCTGGTACAAATAACACTAAGGTCTTGTGCCAAAACATCCCTCGTGCACAAGGATATTTGCATTTTGCAAAGAAATAATGGGGACTCAAGTCTGATTTTCCTTCTTCAGAACTCTTATTGCTCTCTCCTGCTGCTGTGACTGCTTTGGACCGACTCCAAACCACTGACTCTTCTTTCAAATGTACTGTTAATATGCTATTATGTTAAACAGGCTGATAGAGTAAAATGGAAATGAACATGTGCAAAAGTCATTTAGGTCAAATGAAGTAACATGCTTTCAAAATATTAGCCAAAATTTTAGCATAAAACTTTGATGAGGCTGAGAAATCCTCTATTGAGCGGGAGCGTGGAATTAGCCCTCGTATAGACCATGTTTAGAACCTTATGATACTGTTTAATTCTACAGTTCCCCAAGGGCTACTTATAACCAAATTAAAGGGCGTCTTGTGCATGTTCTGGACACTGATTACAGGACCACAGACTGAAGCTGAAGACAGCTCTCCAGCCACTAAGTATGCGAGTAGAGACACCCCTTAATTCAACTATATGTACCCTCAGGGATCTTGGTAATTATAAAAAGAAGATATTTTGCAATTTATCCAAGGCCAGACTTAGTGCTGATATGGTTTTTCAAGTGGGTTTCCCCCCCCCGCCCCAGTTGTTTCTTTTGTTTATTGTTTGTTTGCTGTTGGTGTTTTTTTGTTTGTTTGTTTTCTGTATGGGCCTGTGAAGAAGGTATTTTTTTCAGCCTCAGAAGATTCAGCAATTCACCTGTGTCTGCTTTTCCTTGAGATATTCACAGGATCATGGTTGCCTTGCAGAAATGTCTCAGAATGCCTGTGGTTGCTGGAGTGCTGCATTTGAGAGCACTCAGGAGCTTGGGTCTTGGTTCTGTCTGGTCCAAGAGAACACATTCCTGGGATTGCAGCCGTGCTGGACAGCCCCATCATTTAGAGTCTGCTGTAGGTTGTCAGCAAGTCCCTGCCAGCCTGGAGATCGTGGAATGCAGGAGCTGAAATGGCACTCGAGACACCTGAACATCCCTGAATGGTCTGAGAGGTGGCAAATGCCACAGTGTGGAGTTGGGGTAGGGGAAAGAGGCTTCTGCCCACATTTCTCTATTTCTCCTCAACAGATTATGTGGTTTGTGAGAATAAATCAGTACAACTCCTTTGACTTTGGCAGACGTCCACCAGCAAGCACCATCTGAAGGTTTGGCTTGGTCAGTAAATTGGATTTTTTGAAACCAATATGTACATTTTAGTGCAGAGCCTGGTCACACAGTCGCTTTTTTTTTCTCCCTGATGTGAAGTAGCAGATGTTCCTTTGGATGATCATCAATACCTCCAGGACCAGAGGCACCGTCACGCATTTTCAATGGTTACATCTGGTGGACTGTTGTGTAAACCACTGCACTCTCTTTTCATTGTCAGTGAAGGGCATATTCTGGCGTATATTAACAGCATTCAGCTGAAGTAGAGTGCAACTAACACTTTGCACACCATAACACAGGTTTCACTGGTTTCAGATCCCTTTTTTTGGTTCAGCGTTACTAGGCTGAGCTAAAAAATATTTTCTTCCTATTCCCCAGGCTGATCTAGTCGCAGTGGAAATTCCCATCTGGTTTTTGCCAGCTGAGGGTCTGGTCCTGCTGGGTTTGGACTCAGCTGTAGGGCTGCTACCAGCAGAGCTTGTGGCCTCTTTAAGCTATCTCATCTCCCCTGAAACCCCTTTGCTCAGACAGCAGGCAGTGTCCAGAGCAGAGAAATTGGGACGAATACATGGATGTAACAATTATGTGCAGTCTACAAAAGGGTAACATTGCAGAGTACATCTCAGGCACACCTTTATTCGAGCCAACCAATAATGGACTTGTTTGGCCATTAGGAATGGGAGCCCTTGAGTGCTTGCACCTCTTAATGACATTATGAGGCATTAAGGGATGGAAGTGCAAAGATCTAAGTGGGTGATAAGTTGTGAGTGTCCCTGAGACTTTCTTCTGCCACCTTTGAATTCAGGAGTGATTATGCAAGCAGTGAGGTGCTACTCAACCCAAATTAAACCGAGAGACCGTGTGTTGAGAGCTGTGAAAAGGTTTAAAGTACTTGTTGTATTGTGGAAGCTGGTGCCTAAGAGGTTCTGTAGCCTACAGTGCTCTGCAGCAAGCAGCAGAAATTAAAGCAATATCTAAGCAAGAAGGCTGCTTACTGGCACTGCAAACTTAAAAGAAGTTTTTAAACAACTGTCTCTGCTCTAGCTCTCCTTAGACTTGTGCAACATGTTGCCTACAAGGAAAAAGTAATATTTGGAGGAACAATTGTCTCAGTGCTGTCAGAGTTAATGACAACCCCCAAAAATGGGACAAAGGAAATTCTTGACGGCAGACAATCCATGGAGAATGACCAGAAAACAAGCAGATCAAAAGAATTCAGAAAATATAATGTGTTTGTGTAAGCGTGATGTTTTAAACCAAAAGCAACTCTCAACTCCTTTGAGTTGAGAGGTTAAGCAGGTAGGAAACATAAACAGAAGCAGGTTGGTTGCTCTGGTTCATGAGCTGCCCCTCCTCATCTGTGCATGCAGTGAAATCCAAACTTGAGAATCCTACCGATGGACAAAGCAAGCTTTGTGGAGGACCTAGGAAGTTGGAATGTGAGAAGTGTCAGATGCTTTCCTTGCTCTTCCACCCTGCCTTAGGCAACTGGTACCGTTTCCTCTCATGGACACAGTACTGAGTTAGGGGGATTTGCAGTCTAATCTAGCACGCCTGCTCTCACACTGCCAAAAAAACCTAAGAGAGGGACTTAAAAATCTTGTCTTTTGAGTGGAACAAACCAAGAGTTTTTTAGGGGGGAAAAAATTGGATGGAAAGCATTAGAGCTGTAACCTGGGGAAATGAAAAGGCCAACATGAAGAGCAGGTCCCATCAAAATGCTTCGCAAGCCCTCAGGCAGATCATGGCTTTTTCTGGCATTCAGTCCAAAAATGCATTCCACCCACTAGGAGTTTATTGTGCCATGTGCTCCCCTTGGCATGTCTCTCCTCCTCTGAATAAAATTAACTTCTGTAACTGGCAACTGATAAATTCTGGTGAACACTCCAGGCTTCCTCTAAGTAAAGCCCGCCTGGAAAAGCCTGGCAACATCAGGTTGCCATCTTCAAACCCATGGATTTCCTGCTTGCCACTGTTCACCAAAGCAGACCTTTTCCTCTCTTTTTAAGCCCCCATCTAACTCCCTGCTGATCACAGTCATCCTTCCTCCCAGGGATGTGGAGCTTGATCGAACACATGATATTTGAAAGATGCACTTGGTGCATAGTCTTCTAGTAAAAGCCAAGACTCATGCCAAATGAACATCTTATAACACTTCTGAAAGATCCTATCTATTCAGGAGGATGAGAAGAAAATCCAGCTCAACCATTAGGGTTCCCCTGTAATGGTGGTGTTCTTCCTTGGCATGAAAGCAGAATGGGTTTCTTTGTGCCATTGTCACCCTTTAGAAAAGAGAGGAAGTTTCCAGTTCTTCTGGAAGGTTCTCTGCAAAGCCTGCTGACAAGGAGGTGTTTTCCAATGATATTTCAGGGCCTGGTTATCATGTAGACAATGAAGAAGCAAGCTTTAGCATTTCAAATTCAGTGATTTTGCTGTTGGAGAAGGATTGTCCCTGATTCCAACAAAAAGAAAAAAAGGAAAGTCTGTCTCTAGTCCTAGTGATTGTAAAAATTCAAAAATTTGACCTCTTCAGGCCTTCACACCAGAAAGCAAATGAAAAATGAAAAAATGTGCTTAAAATTATTCAGGCCTTTGGGTGGGCTCACTCATGAATTTTGGATACCTCAAAGATGATGACATATTTTAGTTTTCTAGTTCCCCACTGAGTAAGCATAGCTCAACTCAGTTGCAGGCTGATTACTTGGCAGTTTTCATAGTATTCAGTTTGGCAACCAGTGAGGGGTTAGAGACAAGTTAAAACTGATAAAACAGCATTTTCTCTGTCAGGATGGCAATTACTTTGGCAGGATTTGTCTCACAGTGGCCTGTGCTAAGCTCAGCTAGCTTTCTCCTGGTGTGGACTAAGAGACATTTACTTCAGCTCAGCAGATGGGAAGCCACCTGCTGAAGAATGGCAAGTTGAGGGCAGACCAGCACTTCTGGGGAAAATATATCTTGTGTGAGAGATAACTTTCACTGATAACATTGTATGGAAAAAAATAACAATGGAGACAATTTTTCTAGAGGGGATGGGATGGAGAAAGGGGGAAAGGAGAGAAGAGAAGAGAAGAGAAGAGAAGAGAAGAGAAGAGAAGAGAAGAGAGAAAAGTCCCCATTATTTTGTTTTACAGAATCTGAAGGGCAACCTGGATTTTAAACAGTTTAAATTTTTTTTTTTTTTTTTTTTCTGATGGCACAGTAAGACTGTTTGGCCTCCCTGATGATTAGAGGCCATCCATTTCAGTTTTCTTCTCAGGGGAAACCTATAATATTGGTAATATGACATCCACACAGTTGCACTGTAATCATAATAGTATGTTAATCCATATAATTACCATGAGAAGCAATGCAGATTTGACCATAATTATCTGTATCTCACATAACCATGGAAAATTCATGCTATTTTGATTCTGCTGATTGATGTGTCATTTTGGAGCCAGCATCTGGACACTATCTCCTGATGGCTATCTAGCAGGCTTTGGATTAGGTACCTCCTGGCTGAAAATATGAGGCCAGGTCCTAAGGTGGCAGATATCAACATAGTTTCACCTAAGTTAGGGCAGCTGCTAAGCCATAGCTGGGTATCTGCTGGTGGCATGAGTTTGTTCCTGCTTCTTCCCAAAAACACAGGAAAAACATTGCAGTGTTCTGAGGAGGACAGACAAAGTGATCTGTGAAAAGACATCTTATGACAGGAGGAACAGACAGGCTGTGGGAGAGTGTGAGGGTTCTGCATTTCCCTTTTGAGCACTTCTGATGGATTTTGAGAGTAGAAAAGTTCATAGGCTTAATGGAGAGGTTTCACCAAGGAGCATCTGAGATAATCTCTGTTATTTCTCTCTGCACATTATTAATGGTGATCTTCCATTGTTACTGAGGGCAATGCAAGAAAAATCATGTGTGTAAAAAAACAGATTCCCCTTGGAGTAGAAGCAAAAGTGACCAGTGAACCTCAGATGCTGCAAACACAAAAGGAATGACTGGACATGATTGACCTTAAATGTGAAGATTTGCAGAGGGTCAGGGTGAGAAGAAGTGAAATGAAGTGGATTTTGAGCCACTCAGTGTATACTCCTTGTACTTATGTCATAGGAGGAGATCAGAAATTTACAGGCTCCCCCATTGTCTTCCTGCCTCTCATTTATGTCAAAACTGCGCCTGTCCCTTTCAGAAGTACAATTAATCCTTGAAAGCCATTGGAGCAGAAAATTATGCAAATTAATTTTCAAGTTTGAAGAAAGGATTAAGAATTGAGAGGAGCCAAAGTGAGGGGCTAAATTTTGGTCTCGCACACCATGCTTTCTTCTCGCTGTGTGTCAGACAAACACATGACTCTGACTTGTGAAGATTATGCCACTGTAAGGGATCTTTACAGATGAATCTGGGTCTCCTGCACAACAGTAACAGCAGATATTCACAGACCTCATACTAGCAGCTTTTTGTGGAGCTATTCCTTCATGCCGTGGATTGATGGGACTTTCTTAATGAACTTAGTAGCTGAGATAATTTGCAGGCTGGTTTAAAAGTGAGAGTGTCACAGTGTTGAAGCAAAGCTGTTTCTGCTTCCTTGGAGCTGGAGTCTGCTGTGACCATTTTCCCTGTACTGCCAAAGTTAAAATCACAACAACATTAGAAATTAGTCATGGGCAGGCTCAAAGGCATTTTATTCGTGGGAAAGGTCATTTACTATGAATGAAAGTGATGTAAACAGTGCATGGTGACATGTTATGCTCCTTTTTTTTTTTTTTTNTTCCTTCCTCCTGGTCTGATCATTTCTGTGCTTCTGCTTGTCTTTGGGTTTTAAGAACAAGACAGTACCTGTTTTATTAGTGGATTCCAAGGCTGTTCACAGATTGCTCCATTCCCCCTGCCTTGGCAGTCATCACCCCATGTTTGTGCTGGTTTTTCACAGAGCTAAACCTCACCTGTCACTTTCATCTGCTAACAAGGTTTCCATAACAAGCAACGGAGTGCTGAGGAAGATGCATATATTACCTCCTTTCCCTGTCATTCCTACTCCTAACTGCTCATATCAGGTAGAACACTCATCCTTGCTACTTAAATGCTTCTCCCTTCTAAATTTTCATCTACCAAACCAGAGCACTTTCACCCACAGAGCAGAAGCAGGAGCTTGCTCTGATGGGAGGTAATGGCATCCATCTGCCTTCAACAGATATGGTTATGTATCACCCTGCTGCTCCCAAACAGTCCTTTTAACCCTTTCACATGCTCTGCCAAATCCCTAAGTGCCATCCTGTGTCTCTGAATGACTGGGAGGAGAAAAATGAAGGCCAGCTTACTGCCCAGATGACTTCTTTCCACACTGGCGTCATTCAGAACTAAGTGGCATTTCAATATTCACTGACTCTCCTTCAGAGAAATTCTACCTCCCTTCAGATCTCCAAACACCCTCCTAGGTTATCTCAGACCATTTTTCTAGAAGAGGCAGCCTTTCCTGAAGCTGTCAGGCCGAGCTGTTCAGAAAGTTTGTTGTAGTGTTTCTATCACATGGCTCTTTTCACCAAGAGATTGTCTCTACTTCCATCTACATTTGCCCTAAACTGAAATCTTCAGTGTAATTTTTCATTATTAACTGATACCATAAACATCAGAAATTAATGGGTTTTAATTCAGAAGTTGGTGAAAATCACCTATATAATTTTTGGGGTGCTCATTAGGGTGTGTAATTTTCAATATTACCGGTGAATGGAAATTCTGTTCTTTGTTTAAATGAGAACACCAAGTTGAGTACAAGGGATTAATTTCGAGAAAGTGAATTGCCAGTGAAGCAAAGAGTAAATGATAAATATGTAATTTTTGTGTTTCTATTTCTCTTATTATGATTTATTTGCAAAAACTTTTATTAGAAGGGAGATTATGCAGAAGCAGATAATGTCTGTATTACTTGGTAGTGTTTAGGCTAAGATATATGTGCATCAATCATTTATATATTCATCTGCTTCATATTCAAATATCACCGCTGCTGAAATTATAGGCAAAACATTTCTGCAGCAAAATATTAAACTCTGCTCTGCCAGGTCAATATAGTATTTCCCAATTTGCCAAACTGATATTGCAATAACATTTTCTTGTGTTACAATGCTGATCAGAGAGATTTCTGCTATAGCATGCTTCTCCAAGCCCAAAACAATGACCAATTTTTCTAGAAGAAATATCCACTTACTTGTGAACAGGGAACCAGTTAGTGATATAAAAGTGCCTCCTTCACTTGAGATGAAGAAATTGTAAACCAGACCAGTGAAATCTATGTTTTCTTGTCAAACAGTGGTGAAAAGTCAGATTCCAGCCAGTCTAATGCTCTTGTTAGCATCTCTGTGTACCCACAAATTGATCTCCTTCAGTTAGGCCAGGTTAATAAAGGTGAGCTGAGGTGTGCGAAGCATTCACTGACTTTGGAAAGTTAAAAAAAGTTTAGGGGATAATTGATTAAAAGTCTAGGCTTGCTGAGCTGTGAAGTCAGTTATGTTTCTTTCAACACCAGCTATCTTGCTGTCCATGACTGTATTTCATATCCAGGATTTAATGGAGGATGGAGGATTTGGTTGTGGGGTAATTGGGAGTGGGGAGCCAAAGGTGCACAATTTTTGGGGCTGAAATTTCAAAAAACTAATTGCTCTCCAATGACATTTGGAGAGAAAGCACACTTACACAGTGTGTTTGAACGCAGAAAACTGAATAAATTTTCTTCCTCCTAGCCTAGAAGATTTGACTGGAATTCTTTCTTTCTTTCTTTCTTTCTTTCTTTCTTTCTTTCTTTCTTTCTTTCTTTCTTTCTTTCCTTTCTTTTCTTTCTCTTTTTCTTTCTCTTTTCCCAACTGGTTCCTCTGCTCAAAGCATGTCTTTGTTTTGTACTTTCTTACTTAATTTCAACTATTTTAGTTGATTTGTTTTCAGCTGATGCCTTGTTGTTCTGGTTGGGAAGGCAGTATCCAGCCACAGCTTGAAAAGAGGAAAATTACAGATTGCTTTCTAAGGGTGGCCTGAAGAATGCCAGTAGAATTTCTCATGTCCATCACTCACAAGGCAAAGATTTGTCTTCACAGCTCAGAGTTGTGATTCAGGTCACACAATTTGAATTTAGATCTACTGACATTATGATTATATAAGATGATGTTCTCTGAAGGAAGGCTCTTGTCTCTCTATAGCCTGTTTCTAGTTATGAGGTGTTCACTTGAAACAGGAAAACAATTTCAGGAAGCTTCCTCTGCATGTGCACTGGTAAGATAGCAAGCAAGCAATCTTGTGGATCAGGAAGGAAAAAAATGTGTTTTATAAGAAAGAGTCATTATTTGTCTCAGAAAGGGTGGTAGTCATTAGAGGAATATAAAATGAGAATGTGTGGCAATATTCTTCCAAATAATATCTATTTTCTGTTTCTCTGCTTCTGCCCTTTACTTCATCTTCTGTTTCACCCAGTTGAAAAGTCTCAGTTCTTTCCATTCCTCCCCGTATCACCACTAATAGAGTTTTCCATTACTCCTTTTCCATTCTCTTTATTCCCCGTTTGTCTCCTTGGATTGCCTTTGGCATTTTTAGCTGTCACTCTAATTTTTCATTTGTGTGCTCCAGCACACAAACACAGGCTCCTGTACACGCACCCACGAGCAGCCACAAACTCTCTCTTGCTCCCTCTCTGCACTTTCTCTGAGGACAAGGATTCCTCTCTCAGCTGCTTCCTGGTTACACAAGTGATTCTCACAAAGTCTGGGCGTTAGTTTGACACTACTGTTTTTCATTTTGTCCCATTTTACTGTAACCATGGCTTTGGAGAGGTTTTGGTTCTGCTCTTGTTTTATCAAGACAAAGGTGATTTTTTTTTTTTTTGCCTCATTTTTCTCTCTGGCTTTCTACTTGTTATTTTGTTGAATTGCTAAGAATGCAAGACTTTTTAATGTGCCACTGAGGAAGGTAAATGCTGTAAAGCTTTGAGGGTACATTGTTGCTCTGAAATTACAGGTTAGCCCCTTCTTTCACCTTCTTTTGTTCTCGGGGTGAGTAGGAAAGACATTCAGAAATATTCATGTACCTGCTCAGATACATCCTCTTTCTCTCTCAGAATATACAGCTTACTATTATCTCTACATCACTGGAAAGAGGAGGGGGTAATATCTGTAAATTGCCAGAAGTCTGATTACTTCTAAATAACCATGACTGCGTCATACCTGATGGTTCAAATAACCCTGGTACCTCATTTCTTTATAACTGTGGGTAATATCTTGAATTAAGCCTTGAAGGAGCACATAGGAATGTTTCACAGGTTAAACAGGATCATTTCTTCCTAGGAAGACTAGGATTAGGTTTGATTTTCACCTGCATAAATGCACAGAGAGAGTGGTGAGGCCCTGGCACAGGGTGACCCAAGAAGCTGTGGATGCTCCAAAACCCTGGAGGTGTTGAAGGCCAGTTTGGACAGGGATCTGAGCAACCTGGGGGGAGTGGAAGGTGTCCCTGACACCATCAGGGGGGTGGAATGAGGTGTTCTCTGAGATCCCCTCGAACCCAAACTGTCCTGTGATTCTGTTATTCATATATAAACACCTATATGCTGGATCTTTTTTCCAACCAACGCTGTTTTTCAGCAGATTAAAGAGTGCCTGGCCTGAAAGCTGCTCCAAAAAGCCCAACTGCAGTATTTCTCCAAGCAGCACCCTCACCGAATGTTCTGTCCCCACAAAAGATTAGAAAACTTCCTTTGCTTTAAACTGTTCTCCCCCAGTGCCCCCTTTCCTAAAGAACCTCCCTGCATTATTGTGCTTTCTGGCTCGGTGATCTCAGTAATAGAAGATGTCCTTAGGAAATGGTTTAGATAGCATACTTGTGTGAAATTCTTATGCAAAAGCTCTGTGGGGCTGGCTGACCTGGTTCACCAGGCAGCTTCTGCTCCTGCGCTGAAGGCAGAATGGAGAGGCTGTGTGTCTCCTTGCTGCTCCACTAAAGTGTGTTTTGTTGCTCTGTGTTATCTACTTATTATG
Organism: Buphagus erythrorhynchus; assembly: GCA_013400855.1. Classification (NCBI taxonomy): domain Eukaryota; kingdom Metazoa; phylum Chordata; class Aves; order Passeriformes; family Sturnidae; genus Buphagus; species Buphagus erythrorhynchus. The sequence continues at coordinate 19,718 of VZTT01050939.1, forward strand.
CATTTATAAAGCTCTTTGGGTGACTAAGTTGTTTGCATAACAGGCTGTATTTCTGGCAGTAGCTCTCCCCTGGAGGAGGGATGTGTGTGAATGCCTGCTCGTGGCTACAAGCACACAGGCACCTTTCAGCCACAGGAGGAGGACCAGCCTGCTGGCCAGGTGAAAATTTCTGCTGCATTGTTCTCTGCTGGCAGTTGTGGGTTGTGAGAGGGCTCCTGTGAGCTCGGGGGTGTGTGGAGCCAAAGGCTGAGGGAGCACAGCCACCGTATCCAAGGGCTTTTGCAAACACTGCTTAAAGCAGGATAAATTCCTCATCAAACCAAGCAAAATCCCAACTCCTCCCTGAGCTTTAGTTGCTGCTGGATCAGGAATCTTGTTAGGTTTGTAGCTTTTGGATTAGTGAGACCCTTTATTAACTGGGACCAAAAAACCTTCTCTGAATGGCTAAATCCTGAATTACTGAGCCTTATTCTCCTGGTCTCCAGGAAAGGTCATTGGTGTAGGCCTCCTTGCATCTTCAGTGTAAAAATGTGTCTCTGTGGGTGGTCACTCTCTCAGCTACTGTGCACCAGCTTTGTGGAAGTCATGGCCTATTGACACTGAGAACATCTCTACCTTCCCTTTGTAGGAATCTGAATTTAAGCCATGCGGTATTTGTGTAGCCAGTTAAAGGTTTAACCAGTTATTCACCCTGCAGGATGAATAAAATTCAAAGTTATGAGTTTGCAGGGAGCAATTTGACTACTTTGACCTGAGGAAGGACTGTCAAGGTTAGGATGTCTGTGCTGTACTACATTGCTGAATTTGTAAATAAGCATAACTTAATAGATCTAAACCCCAAACACTGATCATGATAATAGTATTTCCTGATATACACAGTGTGATGATGGCTTGGGACTAAATTAAAACATTTTCAGCTGTTTCTAACTTAGTTAAATCAAAGCATGTTATCCCACAGATATTTTGCAATTTATTTTTTAAGACAGGTAAACTTCCAGCATTTTGTTTTGTGTTAGTGGACTTAACACAATTCTTTTATACTTCAGCAAGGAAAGTAAATAAGCATGAACCAGCAGACATAACAGTCATGAATTTAACATGGCAAAAAAAGTTAAGTTTCAGATCACAGTTTGTCCTATAAACTTTGTATTTTCAGTGAATTGTGCTAGTAGTAGGTTTCTTTTTATTTATCCCATCATGAAACCATGTTCTGTGCACATATTGGTGAAAGCAAAATTGAGATTTTTAAAATGGCCAAGTTTGGGTTTTTTGTTGTCTTTGGTTTTTGGAGGTTGGTTTGTTTGTTTGGGTTTTTTTGGTTTTGTTTGTGTTGGGAGTTTTTTGTTCATTTGTTTGTTTTTGTTTGGTTGGTTTTGGGATTGGTTTATTTGTTTTTTGTTTTGTTTTTTTTTCTGTTTGTTTTTTTTTTTGTTTGTGTTTTTTTGTTGTTGTTATTGTTTTGGTTTTTTTTTGTTGTTGTTTTTTTTTTTTTGTTTATGTTTGTTTGTTTCAGGGTTTTTGTCTTGGGGGTTTTTTTGGGTTTTTTGTTTGCTTTTTCTCTTGTTTTTTGTTTTGTTGACCATTGGCAGGAGAAGACAACTGGGGGTGTGTGGAATAAATTAAACTTGGGGTGAACACAAGTGATTTAGATCAGCATTCTCCCTGCAGCTGTGTGTGCCAGCCAGGTACTCCATGCTGCTGCTTTAATACACAAGGCACAGAGGAGTCCTGTGTTCTGAATAACTTTATCCTGGAATCTCTGGCTGGAGCTAATGTGGCACACTGAAAGCAGCATTAATAAGGTAAAGGAGCAGTCTTCATGACCTTGTTTAGACAGTGGCAGGAGAGCCACAACATTTCACTGTCGAGCTGCTCCTCCTCTAACATCAGGACCTGAAGCACTTTCATTTTATTGGGAAGAGTTGGTTACATCCAGCAGTGCAGTTTTATGCAGGGAGGCTGTGCTGTGCAGCACATCCTGCTCTCCCTGGTGAAGTACACACCTTTTTTGAAGCTTAAACCTGTGAAGAATCACTGAAGGTGCTCACAGAGGCTGGCAGGGAGTCAGAAGATCACAAAGTGACTAAAAACTGCAGCAGTAAAGCCTGCTGCCCACATTCCTACAGACACACACACTGACACAGAGCTGGGAATAGCTCTGGCACAGCACACACATGCAAATCACAAGGACACTGCTTAACTTCAGAGTTCAGTGGAGAGCTTGGTATTGGGTCACCCATCTTGATGGAGGCAAAGGGGACCTGGGTGGGTCAAGGGGAGCTGGATGTGCCGACAGGAGGAGTTGCCCCTTGTGCCTGCTATGGTATCTGCTCCCTGTTTCTTCCAAATAGGAGTTTCCTTACTGTTTTCCTCTTTGTCCCCTTCAGATGCACTTCTTCCTTCTTCATCTTGCTTCTTTTCTCCCTTTGAGGCACAATGTTCCTTCCCCCTCCTACCCTCCCTCTTTGTTAGTTGCCTTTCCTATTATTCTGCAAATACATGCAAACACTGAGGGAGTTCGAGCAGATTCAAACTGGTACCTCTGTCTAGCCCCAGAACCAAGCTGAGTTTTGTGTATTCTCTTCCACTTTGTTCTGGTTTATTGTGTCTCTTCCTTCTGCACTGCTTTAAATTGTTCACTGAGGAATTCCAAGTCTTTATTTAATGATTTAGCAGAGCTCCTCTCTGAACCCACAGTAAATTTCACTGAGCATCTGTTTGTGAGTTTGAATTTTGTCTTGCACTGAATTCTTTCACTTGCAGTGCATGGTTTTATAGCACCCTTAGATTCATTTAATCTTGTGTAACACATGAATGATCCCACTCATTCTAAAGGCCACATGCTTGATTTGGTAATTACTATGGGTCTGTCTCTGACTAGTTTGGTTTTGTCTCTGTTTCTTGTCTGTTAATTATTTCATGAGATCTTGCTGTATCTTATCTCCCATCTCCAGTTCATACTGGTATTTATCATTCTCCTTTTTAATTCTGAAATTTGAATTCTGTAGAAGTTCTGCCTTATTTTTTTCCTCTTTTAATGCCAAGACCGTGTTTAGTTTATCAGTGTTGTTGCCTAAGAGGCCATCAGACACATTATCCTTTCATACACAAGGTCTGTGCTCTCCCAAGACCATCTCTAAGCCCTGGTAGCCTGGTAATTTTGTAAGTCAAAATGTCAAGGCAATGACTGGGTAGGTTTTAGACAAGCCTATGAGAAAGCATGAACTTTACTGGCTCTAAATGTTCAAAAATCCTCTCTTGAAGCTCTCTCTACACAAAAAAAAATCCCTCTTCCCCCAGCCTGTGGTTGCCTTCAGAATGATTTGACCTGGTTTTGTGTGTGTGTGTGTATGTGTGTGCATGTGCAGAAATAAGTCAGGATGTTCCCTCTACAGCCATTTAGCAGGCCTACAGGCCTAAAAGAGGGCCATTCCAAGTGTTCTGAATTCCCTTCTGTGTCCTAGCCCCTGGCAATAGAGAAAGCTAAGTATTTCTGAAAAGTTATTCAGAAGTTATAGGCAGAGCCTGCTTTGGCCATGCATGCAGCTGGAATTGTAGACTGCTTGCAAAGGGCTCTTCCTTTCCTTCCTTCCTTCCTTCCTTCCTTCCTTCCTTCCTTCCTTCCTTCCTTCCTTGAATCCTTGAATCCTTCCTTCCTTCCTGGAATCCTTCCTTCCTTCCTGGAATCCTTCCTTCCTCTTTCTTTATTTTTTTCTTTCTCTCCTCCTCTCTCTCCCCCCGACTAATTCCTTTTCAAATGAAACCCAAGACANCCTTCCGTCCGTCCTGGATTCCTTCCTTCCTCTTTCTTTATTTTTTTCTTTCTCTCCTCCTCTCTCTCCCCCCGACTAATTCCTTTTCAAATGAAACCCAAGACAAAAAAAGTGCTTCTGTTATGTCAGGAGTCAGAGCTTTCAAGAGAGCTCTATACGTGGCCAGAAACACAATAAATTTGTTGAGTTAACAGCAGCATTACGGTGGAAAGACAGATCAGATTTTGTACCTTAACAAAGCCTGCAGAACTAACCAAGGTTGCTGGGATGGTGCAATATTCCTGAGGAGCCCCTTCTGATCCCTGCCCCACCTCTCAGGAGATGTTTCCTGGAATTCTGGGTTGTTCTGCTTTGTGCTGTGTGCCTCAGGACGTGTGATATTCAGGGCAGTGAAATAGACCATCATTTCTAAGAAACGAAATGTCTGCTGCAGCAGAATGAGTGCTGAAGTCCCGAGCATGTAATTTTGTCTTGAGCAAAGTGATCTCTGAAATATACAAGGGTAGCATGAACTACATGACAACCAGGACTAAAAAACCTTATTTTTTGAATTGGAAAAGCTTTTCATCCAGAGGCTGTGAGGGAGGGTGAAGTTTGTAATATGATGATTCAGGTGCCAGTGAAATACTGGACCATCTCTAACAAAGGTCTTAATTTGAGATATATCAAATCCCAAAAATTAAGATTAGNCAAGACCGTGTTTAGTTTATCAGTGTTGTTGCCTAAGAGGCCATCAGACACATTATCCTTTCATACACAAGGTCTGTGCTCTCCCAAGACCATCTCTAAGCCCTGGTAGCCTGGTAATTTTGTAAGTCAAAATGTCAAGGCAATGACTGGGTAGGTTTTAGACAAGCCTATGAGAAAGCATGAACTTTACTGGCTCTAAATGTTCAAAAATCCTCTCTTGAAGCTCTCTCTACACAAAAAAAAATCCCTCTTCCCCCAGCCTGTGGTTGCCTTCAGAATGATTTGACCTGGTTTTGTGTGTGTGTGTGTATGTGTGTGCATGTGCAGAAATAAGTCAGGATGTTCCCTCTACAGCCATTTAGCAGGCCTACAGGCCTAAAAGAGGGCCATTCCAAGTGTTCTGAATTCCCTTCTGTGTCCTAGCCCCTGGCAATAGAGAAAGCTAAGTATTTCTGAAAAGTTATTCAGAAGTTATAGGCAGAGCCTGCTTTGGCCATGCATGCAGCTGGAATTGTAGACTGCTTGCAAAGGGCTCTTCCTTTCCTTCCTTCCTTCCTTCCTTCCTTCCTTCCTTCCTTCCTTCCTTCCTTCCTTGAATCCTTGAATCCTTCCTTCCTTCCT